>CABHPP010129000.1:33410-58424 GCA_902168425.1 Peromyscus attwateri | reverse complement strand
GGTTTCATGTATGGCCTCCCCTGTGAGCTTTCTGAAGGCAGGACTCTGTGGTTTTGCAACGGCCCTTATTCCGTGTTTTGCTTGTCACACTTCCTAGGTGCTTTCTAAAGCCCGTGTTGGTGTGTGGGGGTGTGAGTGTGTGGGAAGGGGGGGGCGCGGGGGGAGCGTGAACGGATGAACGAACGGGATATTTGAGGTTAGGTCCCTGGGAAGCTCTTCTGATAGTCCAAAACTGACCGTCTGTCCTCCTAGGTGGCCAGAGGGAGTCACAGGATCCCCTGTACCTTGGCAACCTCGGTCACTTCCTAAACTGGTCGGTCTCCCTGACTAGAACTCCATCACTGGCCTTCCCCCTTCTCCTGAACCCTGTCTTCAAATAAATGTTCCTGCTCAAGACTAGCCGTAAAACCAAAACCATCTCCCCTGCCTACATCCTGCCCGGAGGGAGTGGACATCCAGGCCCAGCTCCAGAACAGGCACACGGCAAGATTTGGTCATTCTTGATGGGTGCGTGGGAAGGAGAGGACACAGCGGGTGTTGTTAACTGATCTAAGCTAGTCTGGTCACTCAGTAATTCTTTAGTTTGGTAAATGGTGTGTTTCATCCCCACTACCAAGTGGTAGATGCCACAGAAAGCCAAGTGGTGGGTCAAAGGCTCCAAATACATAGGTTTTATTAGCCAGGTCTGTCCTCTGGCAAAGACCAGGCCGTTGCCCTTTTGAACTGTCAGCAGCGATGATTACTAGCACAGATCACAAGACTAGGTAGGGCCCCTTGACCTGGGGGGGGGGGGCTTAAGCAACCCCCGCTCCCTGATTTCTGGGAAAGGTCTTATCTTCCTCCTCTTCTATAATTAGCTACAAAGTAATGAATGGGTTTCCTTACGACATCTTCATGTCTATTTAGTTTTGTTTGACCCGCCGCCGCCACCCCTTCTCTTCCTCCTTCTCCCTGTTCCTTGCTCCTGTTGAAGCCCCTCCATCCCTAGGATTCTTCCACTTTCAAATTCCATGTGCTCTGTTATTCCCCCCACCCACCCATCTCCCTTACGGCCTCCTTTTTTGTACTCTCCTGTGTGAGACCCTTTCTAGTTCCCTTGCCTCTAAACACACACCCAAATACAAATACATAAAAATTAGAAATTAGAAGGACCTTCATATGAGAGAGAATGTGTGATGTTTGTATTTCTGAGCCTGGGTCACCTTGCTTAATAATTATACAATATACATATACAACATTTTCATTGTCTGCCCGTTGATGGGCATCTAGGCTGGTTCTGTTCCCTTGGTGTTATGAAAACAGCAGCAATAAACATACACGTGCACATATCTCTGTAGTAGGATATCAGATCCTTTGGCCCAGAAGTGGTATGTCTGGGTTGTATGGTAATTCTATTTTTAGTTTTTTAAGAAACACTCTGATTTCCACAGTGGCCACACCAGTTTACACTCCCACCCCACAGTGAATGAGGGCGTGCAATGGCCTGTCTTCCTGCTTCATTTGCACTGTCCTTGCTGTGGGTACAAAGGCACATCACTAAGGCTGTTCCTCTGATGGTGGAGCAGGGTCTCAGGGTGGCTGTCTTCATCTACGTGATACAGAGTGGCAAGCCTCCTTGGTGAGTGAGTCTCCCACAAGAGTGCAAGGACATCACCACAGCGACAGACTAGATTACGTATGACAATCCCAAAAAGCAGCGCCCATGAACAGGAGTTGGAATCGAAACAGCTGTGGCGTCAGGCGCATCCCTGTCCTGGGCAATAAGCGATGCAACTGAGCCTCAGCTACCCACGCAGAAACTGGCCCACGTAAGGGAGGAATTACTGTTAGGTTTTGGCAGTGGAAGAGTACCTTGGCAGATGGGGGCCAAAGACTGTCGCAGATATCACAGCACATCACACACCAGCTCTCAGGCCAGAGGTTTATTGGGGGTGGGGAGTGAGCAAGGACAAGAGAGTGGCAGAAACAGAGAGCGGACCCGTGTATGAGCAAAGGGCATCTAGATAGTAGACTCCGAACTGGTGGAGCTGGGGTTGGGGGTCGCTGGCTTGCAATTTAAATGGTTGGGGGAAAGAGAGTGTGAATTATATCATGAACTGAGGCCGTAACTCAGTCGGAAGAATGCTTGCCTAGAATGTATGAGACCCTGGTTTTGATCCCTAGTGCCGCAGAAACCTGGGGTGTAGTGGTGTACGTTCGTAATCCCAGAATTCAGCAGGTAAAGACAGAAGGTGTCAGGTCCAAAGGACATTCCATTTCCCAAAATTCCAAAAGGCAGTCCAGCTATCTAGAAACGGGCTCAACCTGGTTATTGGAGGATGCCTGGCCTTTAGAAGCCAGCATTCCTCAGGAACTTGTAAAGCTGGTTCCCCCCTACTGAAGGAGTCGTTTCCCTTATCTCTGGCAGAAGGGACATATGGCTACCCTGTGGTGCCAATCAGCATACCAAAACACAGGCTGGCCTCCCACCTCCCCTAGTAACACAAGTACCTGCTACACTTTTCAGCCCATGCTAGCCCTTCTCACCTCCTCCCTTACCCTAACCCCCACCCTACTCATCTCCTTATAACCCCACCTTGTTTCCTCTCCTCCCTGCTCCCCAGCTCCTGCTTCCCTCATGATCAAGTCCAGTCTGCTGGCCATATTCAGTCCACTTCTTTCTCTACTTTGGACTCTTTCAGGTTCCTCTATGTCTGTTTCTCTCTCGTATCTACAATAAAAACCTTCCCTTTTAACCATACCATGGAACGGTCATGTTGTCAGTTTATACAGAATTATCAGAAGGTCAAGGTCATCCTCAGCTACAGCTACATAGCAAATTTGAAGCTAGCCTGGGTTACATGAAAGCCTGTCTCAAAAAAAAAATCTGTGCTGACACCCCCTCCTGGGTTCCTAAAACTTGAAACCAGTGGAAGAATTGGACAGTGAGGAGGGGGTGAAGCAGAAGTGACAGAGATATCTCTCAGGTCCAACCTTTAATTCAGAGGAAGGCAAAACCTGTGGTACAGCATCCACACAGGGGCCTTAAAGGCCCAGTACGTGAAACTATGATAATCAGAGCGTATTCTCTTTGAACTGCTTGTGCTGGGACTTCTGGGCCAGAGGGGTTCAGCATCTAGTTTGACTTTACAACAGCATTAACCGTCTCTCTGATGTAGCCATGCCTGATGGAATCCTTGGCAGGCTCCAGCTCAGCTCATACTGCTTGGTGTGGCAGGGCATGCCAGCTGGGTTCTTTGCAGAGAAAATCCTGCCTCTTTCTGTTTTCTGGGGCTCTTCCTCTTGTTTTCCCCGTTCAGTGCCTTTTTACCTTAACTTCCTTACACCCAAACTCCCGGTATCATAGACACGTTTTCTGACTCACCATCCTCATCACCCCATTTTCTCAAATTGCCTTCCAAACATTGATGTTTATGCCCATATTTTATTGCCGATGTCATCCTTGGCCGGGGAAGCTGCTTTTTGCAGTGGTTAACTGCAGACTCATAACTGATAACTGCTGACTGGTTATTGGATGCTCAGTCCTGAGTGAGATGTCCACAGTAACCCCTCCAGGGCTCAAGGAATTGTGAGACCAAAACAGGAACAATACGCCTCGCAAGTTAATGGGAGACCAAAACAGGAAAATTGTACCTTGCAGGTTAAGAGTTCTGTTTGCAGTGAAGACAGATAAGGAATAAGTTCCTGTTTGCCCTGTGTTAAATCCTAGTTAAAGAATAAGTTCCTGTTTGTCCTGTGTTAAATCCGTGCAAAATAAGGTTTCTATTTGTAATTGGAAAGAAGTTCCTGTTTTGAAGGTCTGATGTAAACTGCTTGCAACCCCATTTCTTCCCTTCTCAGTGGGTCCTTCTAACAATGTATAACTGCCAACCCTCTCATCCTTGTGAACCTTATCGCTTTATGAGGGACTTCAGGAGGCCAGTGGGGGCTGCTCTCTCAAATCCTGACAGGGTGAGGCAGCCAGTCCCGGGTGCACCCCGAAATACAGCTTGCTTTAATTGGACAGCCACGGGCTTGGGGTTTTTTCTCCTCACAAATCTCAGGGTTAACAGAAGGGCACAGAAGGGTCAGAAAAGGACACAAGCGTCCGGGGAAAGGGGCTGTGTTGGGGATCACCGTCCTCAGGGCATGATAAGGCAACTGCCCTCCTGAATCTTTCCGTAGCTGTGACTAACTAGATCTGCGTAAGACTGGGACCATTAGTGCCTGTCACGGGTGGGGTACTCATGAGGCCCCACTGCTTTCCGGGATATATCGGTAGTGTTTTTGTTAGGGTGTGTATTGCTGTGATTAAAAACACCATGACCAAAAACAACTTGTGGGGTGTTAGGAACCAGGTCCCCTTCCCCACCAACCCCTCATCCCTCACCCCCTCACTACCCCCACCCTGCCCCAGCCTCCCTCAGCAACTCAGTGCCAGCAGCCAAATGCGAAATGTCATCACCAGCCACCAAATATGAAACGCATGCCCTTTAAAAAGTCCCCGCCATCACTGGCCCACTCTTCTCCCTCTCTTGTCCAGGATCAGAGGTGGCCTTTCGCTCCCCGACACCCCCCCCAATAAATCTCTTGCGTGATCTGTTGCATAGTGTGATTTCTGCGGCATTCCCTGGCCCTGATATGCCAAGGTACTCTTCTGCCGTTAAACCCTAACGTAGGGGAAGGGTTTATTTGACTCACAGTTTATGGTTTATCATGAAGGGAAGCCAGGGCAGGAACCCAGAGTCGGAAACTGAAGCAGAGGCCGTGCAGAAACACAGCTTACAGGCTTGCTTCTCCGCATGACCTCCTGCCTAGGGGTGGCACCACCCACACTGGGCTAGGCCCTCCCACATACATCTCCAACAAGAAAATGCTCCCACAGCCTTACCCATAGCCTGATCTCATGGAGGCATTGTCTCAATTGAGATTCCCTTCTCTCAGGTGACTCTAGCTTGGGACAAGCTGACAAGAAGCTAGCCGGCATGGGCAGTTAATGGTTGCTGGCGTGGAGGGCACCCACTTACCTGAGGGTGTATGATCAGTTAACGATTGCCGAGACATTTTCTTCCATGACGGTGATGTAGCCCCTGTAAGTTACCCAGACACCTATAAATAATCCCTCGCTCATGCTCCTGTAACTAACCCTAATTAAACTCGTTGGTTTACCAAGCTGTTAGCTTTCAAAGCTGGGACAAATGGAGGAGGTGCCTTTTAACATATCAAAGCAGACACCGCCCACCAGATTCTCCCGTCATCCCTCAGCCCCTACCTGTCACAGGGCCCTCCTGGCTTGCATACCCCGTCCCCACCCTAACTTTCCAGACCAGGGGCCTGGGCTGCCTTTCCCTATATAATCCAGCCATCTTGGTTACCCACTCTCTTTGAACCTTTGGGCCTCCTGGCTGCTGCACCAGGTTCCCCTGCTTTCCTCTCTCCCCTCTTCCTTCCCCTCCCCCTCTCCCCACACAGCCCAGCTCAGTCTGGTCATGTCCACTCTGGACGCTCCCAGATGTCCCTGCCTCTGGCTATGTCTCCCTTTTATCTACAATAAACTCCTCCACAAGGAGCAGTCATGTTTCCTTTCTTTTTTTTTTTTTTATTTCTTTTTCTTTTTTTCCATTCACAAACCAAGCTAGACTTGAGTGGAGTTATTTCTTTGGTCTGCCATTGGTGACTTCTCTGGGGTAAACAGACATTTGCCTCCCACAAAAATTCACACAACAGTCAAGCAAACTCGTTCTTATAGTTTGGGGTGGGGAATTTCACTTTGCTCTGTAACGGAAGAGTTCCTCGAAGGTCAATGCTGTATTCTGACAACGGGTCCAGCTCCCACAGCTGGGCAAGGCAGCCCCCAAAGCTCAGGCATGACTCTAGAAACAGGCACAGGTCTCACAAGATCTGCTCAACCTCTCTCACCAGCTGCCTTAGTCATCTTTGGAGTATGAAGCCTCACCAACTTCACCAGCTAGCGAATCACCTGGAAGGTGTAGACCAAAGTGTATATTGTTTATTATCTAGTGCTGTTAAAAGAAAATCACCAGGGCTGGAGAGATGACTCAGAGATTAAGTGCTGTTCTTCCAGAGGTCCTGAGTTCAATTCCCAGCAACCACATGGTGGCTCACAACCATCTGTAATGAGATCTGGTGCCCTCTTCTGGCCTGAAGGGACACATGCAAGCAGAACACTGTATACATAATAAATAAATAAATCTTTTTAAAAAAGAAAAAGAAAAAGAAAATCACCACACAGTCATAATGATACATGCGCACAAAGCAACAAGGGAAGAAAGGATCTAGAATTTATTAGAGGGATTAGGTCTCTGTAGACTTCACCCTCTTTATAACAGGAAGAGGAGGGGCTCAATCCTGCGCCCTTCTCCAAGTGCAGTAAATAGGAATTTGAGAAGACGGATGTGGTAGGAAGATTTGGGGAATTTGAGGCCAGCCTGGGCTACATAGTGAGGAAAGAAAGAGAGGGGAAGGGAGGGGAAGGGGGAGAGATTGGCTTTAGAGACTGATTTTCCTGAGATCCCTGGCGCTGCAGTATTTGCCTGCTCCACCAGAGAGCAACCTCTCTACGTTTATGTTCTACTTAGACAATGGTCGCCGGTCAGCACACATGGCAGACTCCAGGTTTGAGCAGAGCCAACTCATGGGGCTTTCACAGCCCCAAAACATTCCCCTAGACCCTGCAAAAGTGTCTCAAATACCCTGTAGATAGCTCATTTTGAGAGGGCCAATAGATGACCTCTGGGGAATGGCTCTAGAATCTGGGAGTACCGTCACTTTTTTTGTGGGGGGGGCAACATATCTTTATTGATTATTTGGGAATTTCATACAATTCGCCTCAATCACACACTTCCCCTTCCTCCCAGGTCCACCCTCCACCCTCACCCTCCCAAAAATGGACCAAATGCAATCTGTGCTACCCATGTATTCATCGGAGCATGGCCAGCCCCTCAAAGATAACTGAGTCCTCACCCCTGCCCCCACACACACACCAGAAGCCAACAACTGTGAAGAGCTACACTTCAGCATCTCCATCACATCCTTAAGGACCCGACCCTCCCCAAAAGCCTCCCATCTAGACATGACCCCACCCCCTTTCTTTGGGTGAGAGAGAGGTTGTCACCGAAATCCTCGATGTCTCCATGTCTCTCGTGAATGGGAGCTTTCTCTCCTTCCCCCACCTGTACTGTGTAGCTGTCGGTCAAAAGGAAACCCAGTTGGGAAACTGGAACTTCCCCTGAGGTGAAAAGGACTACAGGAAGCGGCACCTGGCTCCAAAACCTGGTCCTGAGGGTGCCTTGGGAAGGCTAAGCCTCATCTTTGCCTTTCTCCAGCTCAAGTCCACAACTACACAACACCTAGCTAAGACTGGGAGCTCGGGGATTTCCCATGATGCTCCACTGGGGTACAGAGCCACCCCTTGGGATCAGTGGGGCTGTGATCCTTAGCTCATCGGATTGATAAAAGACACCCACGCCCATGACATGTTAGGCCACATTCTGGGGTCTACTATGCCAGTATTGGAAGAGCTGGTAATGGGCACACTGCAAAGGAAGAATCCGATCAGCCCTTTCTATGACTAGCTAAGACTGAGGACCTTGCCTCTCTTTTGGCCTCTGTAATAACCTCCCGTCTAGCCTTCACCCCAACCAGATCAAGCTGTGTTTGCTTGTCCATAACCCTGCTATACTACAAAATCCATGAATGAGTGTTGTGGGTTTTTTTGGGGGGGGGGGGCAATTTTTATTGGTCCCAGAGCAACAACATACCAAAGAGACAATTGTGTCTAAGGTCAGCTTGGTAAACCTCTGAGTTTGGAGTTTGAGGTTACTTCCAGGAGCAGGTTACTTGGATAGCTATGTTATGGGAAAGCTTCCCCCCACCACCCCACCCCAGTATGGGCAACATTCATGAAAGCTGCATCCCAGGGAGTTTCCAGGCAGCAGCACTAGAAAGAGCTACTCAAGGTCCCCTGCCATAGTTTACCACTTCACATCCTTGGGGAGGAACAGGCATTTCTTAGCCTTCCCCTCCTTCACATGGGAATGTTAATAAGCCAGCCTCAGGAGGGCCTCCTGTGGAGGATCACAGCTGCACTTGACTGGAGACAGCAATAATCAGATGTAACCGGGAGGGAACAGCCACCGGCAGTGGTTACCATCTCATCCCCAGGACCTGTTAGAACCCACGCTAACATTGGGGGGCGGGGGGGGGGGGGGGAGAGTCCTTCCACAGTCCCCTAATTACTAAGTGCGGGAGTTGCTGACTGAATTTCCCCAGGTCTGGCCTAGAAACATTTCAGAATGTCTGTTTTCCCCTTTTCTGAAACTCACCTCTGACTTTGTTACAAACTATCCAAATGTGTTAGTTTTTTTTCCTTGAAACAGTCTCCCTTTTGTGGCCCAGACTGCGTGCTGGGGTGTACCAGGCCTTTTTCTTTTGGGCTACCAATCAGCTCCCAAATCATGACACAGACGATTATTAGTTTTGAGTGCTTGGCCTAGCTTAGGCTCCTTTCTGGCTAGCTCTTTTAACTTAACCTGTTTCTGTTCATCTATGTTTTGCCTCGGGGCTTTTTATCTTCTTTCTTCCTATATGGCTTACTTCAGCTGCTTCTCTCTATTCGCCTGGCCGACTGCTGCCGACTTACACCCCTGGTGTGTCCCTCTCTCTCCTCTCTTTCTCCTTCTTCCTTCTATTTATTCCCTCTGCCGCCTAGCCTTTCTCTTCCCATCTAGTGGCCATCCAGCTCTTTATTAGACCAATCAGGTGCCTTAGGCAGGCAAGGTGAAACAGCTTTTCATAATTAAACAAATGCAACATAAACAAAAGTAACGCACCTTTACACAGTTAAAGTGATATTCTGCAGCATAAACAAATGTAACACATCTTTGCCTAGTTAAAATAACATTCCACAATACTGAGGTACAGGTGTGTGCCACCACACTAGTGTATATTTGTTCTCTAATCATCAAATCTGATGTTAATTGTGTGGAGAATTGTTTAGGGTTCTAGTAGAACAATTAATATATATCCAAAATGAAGATATGTCTATTTAACTGTCATGTGTAGTGTTTTTTTAAGTGTGTGTGTGTGTGTGTAAGAGAAAGGGCCCATGCCATGACACAATGTGGAGATCAAAAGACAATCTTTGAGACTCCATTCTCTTCCTTCCATGGTGGATTCCAGGTATTGAACTCAGGTAATCAGGCCTGTGTGGCAAGCCCCGTTACCTGCTGAACCACATTGCAAGCCCTGTATCATCTTTTTGTATATATGTTTCTGAAAAAAAAACAAAAAACATTCTTTCATCAACCAATCTCTCACATTGCTCCTTTGTAAAAATCCTTTATTGTTGAAGAGGAAACACTGTATTTTAAATGCAGGACACTGCAGAAACCATGCCTGGATACTTAGTGCCCAGGGGATTGAGGCTATTCACATGCAGCTTCCATGCTGAGCAGGAGACGGAATCAAAAGGAGGGTGGTACAAGCTCGGGAAAGAGAAAGGGAATCAGGAGAGCATGCGCTGGGCTTGGTACAGGGACTATGTCTTTGTGATGCAGTCTGGGGTCCAGAAGCGGAGTGCTAAAGACAAAAATAAACAAATAAAACTTTAAAATCACATCTTAGTCCCATAAAACACCCACTGTCCCACCCACTGAGGGGAACAAGGGATGGCCATCTCTGCAGAAGGGAAAGCTTAACTCTCAGCTGTCCCCGCAGCCTTTGGGCTGGGGGACTGTTGGCAGCAGGTGCCTGCCCCTTCCCCGATGTGCTAAACACTGTGTCCTGGTCTGTGGAGTGCATGCAGAAAAGTGAAGTGACCAGTTCCTGTCACCCAGCACTCCCAGGAGGCTGGCACAGACACAGCCCATCCGCAGTGACCGGTCCCCCCCCCCTGCTTAGCTTAACCCAGTCCTTCTTCCCAGACAGGCTCTGAATGACTTCTGTTTTCAGTGAATGACTTCTGCTTCATGTGAATGAAATAAAATGACGCAGTCATCGTGTTGATCCACTTCCTCTAATCGCTTTAAATGCTAGCCCCTGGGGACTGCATGTCCCATCTGTCTGCACCTAACAGGTTTAGAATACCGTCAGTGGTGAGATTAGGAAGGCAGCAATTACTGGCTCAGTCCCACTGAAAGAACTTGGATTCACCAGCAAATATTAAAAGTAGATTTCCACAATGCACTTGCATTTACCATTTGTATAAAATACGATGGCAAAATTGCACTGTAATTATCTTTATGGCCAGTGCATAACGTTGGAGGAGAGTATGTCACCCAGATATAGCTACCCGTATAATTATCTGGCCATCGGCAGGACTGAAATAACCATCTAATGAGAGCAAAATGATATGGTAAGCACCATGTAATCAGCAAGTTATAGTTATTACAGCCCTTTGTGCCCTCTCACCCAACAGTAAATGGGGGGCTGGAACTGGTCCCGGGTCTGAGGGAGTCATGAACAGGTGGTATCAAGGGTCAGCTTCTGGGGTCTCAGACTGGCCGCCCTGAAACCAGTGACTGTGAATGCCCAGAGCAAGGAGAGAAAGGAAGGAGGCTGTGTAGACCACAGAGGCTTCTGAGAGCCCCCCCACTCACTCTTGTCTTCCTTCTCTTTAGAAGCCAGAAGAAAAGGAAGGCATCAGTTAAGCTGCTGTTGCCGTGTGTGGGTAGACTGCATCAAGGCAGAAGTTTCTGTGTTTTGACTAGACTTCCCCGAGGGACTTTCACACTAGTGGACAAGTGAGGAATCTCTCAGCCCACTCAGTCCTGAGGTCTGGCCTAGATGGCTTTCAGCAGTCAGACAAAAGCCAGCCAGGGGAACACATGAGGACATTCTCCACCCACTGTTCCCAACACTCAGCTTCCAGACCAGAAGAGCCATAATATGGATGACTCCCAGTGTGCCAGGAACCATTATGAAGACTTTGTAAAACCGCAACCTTGGGAGATTTTATCACCATCCTTATATTCCAGATGGGGAAACTGAGGTACAGTGGCCAAGGAGACACAGCTAGAGAAAGGCAGGTCCAGGATTGAATGTAAGTCATGTTCTAATACATTCTGCTGCGGTGGGTGGCTAAGATGTGGTTCCCAGCTATTTCCAGACTTTTAGCATCCCTGAGTCTCTTCCTAAATCATAACTGTCCTGACTGCATTCTGAGGCTGTAACCCAGCACAGTTCAACCTACTCGGGAGAGCAAACACTTCAGCTGTGAATCAGACTTACAGTGACTGAAAGATGATTTCACCATCTATTCTATAGATCACAAGAAGACAGTGTCTAAAAAAAAAACCCACCAGCTGACCATTGGAGAAGCCCCCACAGGATCCCTCTCCCTGTTTCCTACCACACTCACTCTGTCTGCTCAATAATCAGCAGAGTCCACGACACAGGAGAAGGAGATGAAACAGAGCAGTGGGGATAAGTACGTGCCCATCTGTCTCTGAGCGTCATTGCATTTGACGCTCGGTGTGCTGGACACCAGCAACATGTCTATGTTTTAGGGCAAAAGTGTGTGCATTGGTAGTATCTGTGAACACCACAGCTGACAGCCACCGCTCCCTCACCCCCAACAGTGCTTACCTTATTCTCACGGGTGCCTATTTGAGGGTGCGGAAGCTGGGGGTATTCTCCTCAGTCACATCAGTGGGAGTGTCTGGGGTGGAGCAAGCAGGACAGTTAGGAAGAATTCTGACTAGGTGAAGGGCTGGCTATGCAAGACAGCACCGGAACACAGGGCTGGGAGAACCGGGGAGGAGGCAGAGCCTTCTGTCCCTCAGCCACAGCAGGGCTGTCCTACTGTGCTCAGGGAAATGGCTGAGAAAGGAAGAGACACACTCACTACAACGGAGAAAAGTCTCATCTTCCTCTCTCATGACAAATTGGGAGGCAACTCTGACATGTCCTTGGCAGTACCCAGACCTTCTTGCTGGGTGCACCCTACCTGGCTGGCTGTTCCTCTTGCCCATGAGTCCCACAAAGAAATCATGCATGTCACCTGCAAGAAAAGGCCAATGTTGTCCACATACATGTCAGGACTTCTGAGACTGGAATTCACCTTCTCTCTGTCCCTCTCCCTCTCTCTCTCCAAAGTCTAAGTATCCTACACAGCCCTGGAGTTTCTGGTGTAGCCCAGGCTAGCCTGTACTTCCCATCTCTCCTTTTTTTTTTTTTTTTTTTTTTGGTTTTTCAAGACAGGGTTTCTCTGTGTAGCTTTGCGCCTTTCCTGGAGCTCACTTGGTAGCCCAGGCTGGCCTCGAACTCACAGAGATCCGCCTGCCTCTGCCTCCCGAGTTCTGGGATTAAAGGCGTGTGCCACCACCGCCCGGCCATCTCTCCTTTCTTAACCTCTGAGCTCTGGAATTACAAATGTGTGTTGCCACATCCGGCTCCTCTTTATCTCCTTGGAGCCTGAACTCCACAGCCAGCAGGTATATTATCTGCCGTCCTCTCTTCCCACCCCCTCCCCCAACACTCACACACCCACATCTCATCACTTATCTACCCCAGCAGGTGCCTGGCTTAGGATCTTCATTGCCATCAGGAGAGCCCCTTAGTTCCCAGTGACCAACCAGCGAGGGGTGGGACAGTCTCCCACGCCCCTCACACCTGCTCTCTTCCTTGTCCCCTGGCACCATCTCCCCCTCAGAAAGGCCGGCTAAGCAATTGCAGCTGGCGTATTGTCCGCACCAGCTGAGATGAGGTCAGCCAAAACGGCTCACTGGCTGCACGCCCGTGGGACTTTGGGCAAATGGTCAGGCACAGATGGTCGAGAAGCTACTCACGTTTCTGAGGAAGCGATGTCTCCTTAGGTCCTGGGAAGCCAAGCACGAGAGTGTAGGAAACAGCAATTAGAGAGGAATTCAAATCGCAGCCCCCTCATCTCCCTCCCCGCAAGGGGTTCCCCAGGCCCTGCCCCGTGCCCCTCCCCCTCCAGAGCCTCCTCCTACCCAGGCTAGCCTTGCTCAGCACTTTCAGCAACCCTTCCAGAGAGACTGAGCGGCTGTCATAGAGTCTCCGGAGCAAAGACTGGGGCAGCTGGTAGTGGTCAGAGTCCTTGTAGGGGAGAGGAGCAGAGAGCTGAGGGACAAGGTCCACACCCCATCCACCTGCTCTCTTCTGGCACAAAACAGCCTTGCCCCAAACCCCACCACAGTTGAATCCAATACCCCACTTCCTTCAGGATTTCCTCTGGCTTACCCTGGAAGAGAAATGGGTGTGTAAAGTGTGATGGGTGAGCAGGGGCAGCAGCCCTAGGATCTGTTTGAAATGCAGAATCCTACCTGAAACCTGGACAGGACCTGAATCTGAATGTGACCCCATGGTGCTCGTGTGCATGGTGGAGTTCGGAGCCATGTAGAGACTTCCGGATGGCTGGCCTGTAGGCCTGGCTGCCTTGGACTGACTTCCTGGGGTGCTGACCATGCTGTCCCCCAAGATCAAGGATGATCGTCTCCTGGAACCCCACACCCAGCTCCTGCCACCTCTCAGTGACAAAGCCACAGCTTCAGAAACCAGCTTGCTCAGAGATGGGGTTAGTCCATGGAGTGAGCCATGAACTCCCCACACCCAAGCAAGGCCCATCACACTTGGCAGGTGGCCTCTAACCTGAATCTCGGTTATGCCCTTCTCTAGAGTCCTAGTATCCTTGGGCTGCAGGGGACACCCAGGCACCACCCCAAACAAGTCACCCAGGCACCACACACATGTATTCCACCCAGTATCTCTGGTACCCGCAGACCTCGGGGAGAGAGATGGTCTCTTTTGTTGACCAAGAGAGGCAGAGGGGTTTTCTTGGTGCTCTAGCACTGTAGCGGACTTGTCTCTGAAGAACCCAGATCATCTGACCGCCCTGACTACACAGGGTCCAGCTGGACTTGACACTTACGGGGCAGTGGGTTTTGTCTGGATCTGGTGTGCAACTGCTGCCACCTGCACAGCTGCCCAGGAGAGTGTCGTGTTCTGTGTGTGCGTGTCTGTGTGTGTGTGTGTGTTCTCTCTCTCTCTCTCTCTCTCTCTCTCTCTCTCTCTCTCTCTCTCCCCTCCTCTCCCTCTCCCCCCTCCTCTCTCTGCCCAGCACGTAGCTTCCCAGAAGCCACTTTTTCCAAATTGTTCGAATACTCAGCCCACCTCCTGTAATGAGATGCTAAGCAGATTGGAGCTGGAGAGGCAGAAGGCTTCACACGCTGAATTTGTAATAAGTCCCACCTGTAATCATCTTAAAAGCATTTGTACCAATGTAACTGCTGTCAACTCAAACCCCTAAAAAGACTTCCTCCCTGCACTCCCCTACACCGACCCTGACAAGTCCTCTTCTTTTTCTTAGAGGAACTTTGGAAATTCAGGCTCACCCTGGCTTGCTTTTTGGTTTCTGTTCTACCAGTCTAAGCAGAGGCTAGACGTAGGCAAGGGAGAGGAGAGAAGAGGAAACCTTGGGACTTAGACACTCCTGAGACTGTGGGAGGTGGGCGCGAGCGCGCGCGGAGGATGGGGGCGGTATCCGCATCTTGAAAATAAAAGAACACGTGTAACCGATAGATGAAATAGTCTGCAGAGGGCCACTTGGGGAAGAAATTCTGCCTGCGTCTGGCTCCACCGAGGGAGGGAGATCTGTCCCTTGCCAAGAGACAGAGCTGAGCCAGACTACAGAGAACTTACGTAGCCAACTTACCCACAGCACCACTCCATCACCATGTCACCAGCAAACAACTGAACAACATATTTTTTAATTTTAAAGAATTAAATTAAAATATAATTACATTATTTCTCCCATTTCCTTTCTTTTCCCCAACCTCTCCCATGTGCTCCCTCTTGCTCTCTCAAATCCATGCCTCCTCTTTAACTGTTGTGATACGTGTGTGTGTGTGTATGTGTATATATATATATATATATATATATATATATAAATGCAAACTGCTCAGTCCATAGAATGCTGAGCAACATTTTTTAAGGTGCACGTTATCTACCAGATAGCCAAGACACGGAGAGATACCCTGGATACAATAGAAACAGGAGAGGACCAGAGATATAGAGAAATTTAGAGACAAAATGCCCGACCCCACCAGCCCACCTCCCTCCCTCCAGCTATCCAGACAGACAGAATCCCAAGTCTCCCTGAGGGACTGGACTCTGTTAGGGGACATCTTACCTTACTGTGCCTCCCACCAGGTGCCACCTGCTCCTGAGACTCCTCACAGACAGCCCCAAAGCTGCAAGCCAAGCTGAGCGCCAGGATGGCAGCGGACAGCATGGCGCGCCTCATGGTGTCTAAAGGACAAAGGTGAGAATCAGGGAAGACAGCCTGGTGGGAACCCGGCGGGCCTCCCTCCTGACCAGCGCCTGGGCTCCACCGTGTTTTTCCAGCTCTTCGCCTCCCCTATCCAAGCCCCGATCTGAAGAGCGTGAGATGCACCTCTGAGAAGGGGGTCCCCCTATTAAACAGCTCCCCAGCATCTGCCTACCAATGAGCAATGATGTGGTGTTGGGGGTCTCTAGATGATAAGGACGATAGATTCACAGGCCGTGATCTGGTCTGTTTCTTTAGCTTGAGAAGAGACCCCAGTTACTGTCTTACAGTACTAGATAACCCCGAGACTTCAAGAAAAACTTTCTAACCTGTAAGAATCAGTCTCAATTCTGGCCCCAGAGGCCTCTCCATCCTGGGGCCTTTTCTGCTTGCCTTCCTGGTACCCTACCTGCCTATCAGAGGCTGCCCTCTCCTTTATCCCCTTCTGGTCCTCACCTATCATCCTCGGTGCCAGCTTCAGCCCACCACACTATCCTCCCAGGACCTACCTGTGGAGCTGGCTGGACGGTAGGCTCAGGGAGCTGGCTGGTGCTGCCGGAGAGACAGAAGCGAGAGTGCAGGGGCTCTGGAAGGTGGCAGGAACCAGTCCCAGCTCCCTGATAAAGGTTCTGGGAGGGTTTGGGGGAGCCGAGGGGAGGGGCCGAGAGTCACCAATCCCAGGGTGGCTGGAGGGGAGGAGGAAAGCTGGTAGGGTAGAAGATGCAGGCTGTAGTCACATACTCAGACACGCAGGCGCATGCACACACACACACACACACACACACACACACACACACACACACACACACCAGAACCAGCAGCGAGCTACAGTTGTCCAGCAGCCCACTTCCCAAAGGCACCCAAGGCAGGCACTCTAAAGAATGCCGTTGTGTGTGATTTCTCACAAAACCGCCTGCCAGGTCTAGCTCAATAGGTGTGTCTCCTGGACCTTCTTCTCATAACTCACCAGCTCCTCTCCCTTTAAACCTCCGAGCCTGACTACCAGCCTGGAGCAGCTTAGACCGAGGTCTCTGTCCCTTCCACCATCAAGACAGCTGGGGCTGAGGCCCCACTTGAAGACTGGGGGCGACTCTGGCTCCTTCTGCCCTCCTCCCGGTGGGAGCCGTCCCGTGTCCTGGTCCTTACCCCAAGGGAGAAGCAGGGTTGCTGGGGTGAGGACTGAGACCCCCCCTCTGCCCGCCCCCCATATCCCCACCCTTTTCAAGCTTCCTGACTGAATCAGCTGCCTCAGCTGCCTCTTGCTGGAGTTCCACCTTCCATCCGTCCTGCTCGTGAGGACTGCTCAGCTTGCCCTCACCTTGCTCTGCTTGGCAATGTCCATTTCTTAATTGCCTCCCTTTTTTTTTTTTTTTTCCTCTCAAAGCTCAGACGTCCTCTTCTCTGACCCTTCTTGCTCTTGTCTTGTACATACCACACAGATGAGGGGGCTTTTCTGTAGTTTCTTAGCCCAGGACAGAGAGCCAGAGGAGGAGAGCCAGGGTCAGAATTAGAACTCGGAGAGGGCCAGTAATGCACTGGGGAAGCGGCAGCTGGAACCTGGCCAGAGTGTGGATACACACATCAGGAGCTTAGATATGCAGTGGGATTTGATTTTTCCTCACCTCTACAATAGAAGTAAGAAATATGCCCATTTTTCTGATTAGGAAACTGAGGCCAGGGAGGTTCAGTGACTTGCTCCAGTGTACACAGCAATCTAGCTCTTTTTACTCCAAATCTCTCGGATTGTTTGTTTGCTTGTTTGTTTGTTTGTTTGTTTGTTTGTTTGTTTCAAGACAGGGTTTCTCTGTGTAACAGCCCTAGCTGTCCTGGAACTCACACTGTAGCCCAGGCTGGCCTCAAACTCACAGAGATCCGCCTGCCTCTCCCTCAGGAGTGCTGGGATTAAAGGTGTGCGCCACCACCACCCTGCTAAGTCTCTCGATCTTTTCACTGCATCTTTTACATCTTGGGATGAGAAGGGAGTAGTATGTGCTCCCTGATCACCACAGACTCCTCCAATCACCCTATTTAAAATTGCTCCCACCGTGAACTCCCCCACCCCCTTCTCCCAGCACTTATTATATCCAACATGCTGATAATTTATTTCTTGTCTCTGTCAAATATACCAACCCCACCAAGCATCGCATGGACAAGAATTTTTGTCTGTTTTTATAATCCCTCACTCTATAGTATTTGGCATATCATAGATGCTCAATAAAACTTTATGAAAAGGGAAGCCAGAGCCAGGTTGGTTGGTTGGTTTTTGTAAATTTCTACCCCCAAACATGAACACCACTAGCGTTAATGGAGTCCTGAAGAACTTCCTCCCCACGCCACACACCCTGGGACTCGGGTCACAGTGATAGAATGTCACCCTGGCTGCACAGGGCCCCTTGTTCACCCCAGAATGTGGGTAGCAGCTGGGTATCAAGGTCTCTTTACGATATGACAGGCTCATGGGGCCTCATTAAAAGCTTCTCATTACCCAGTTAATTGCAGGACTGTGTGTGCACAGAACATGGGCCAGCACCCAGAGCTGTGAACATTTGGTGGGCTGAGAAACAGAAGTGGGAGGCTGTTTACATGCAAATGGTATAACATGTTCATTCCTTCGAGAAGCCCAGGTACTGTTTCTAATTGGACCTAGCCTAGCCGGCTCCCTCTTCCTCCTCTCCCATCTGCAACAATCTAGAGACAGAAGACCAAGCTGGGCAGGCCAAGGGAGTTGGCTGTGCAAGAGCAAACAAGTTCAAAAGCTGAAGACCAAAAGCCTGGTGGCCCCAGCTCTGTCAGCCCCTTCCCCCAAGGCAGCCATCCCCATCCTGAGCCCTGACATCAGGGAAGCAGGGCTCCAGCAAAGGTCCCACCATGAATAATGTCCTTTGATGATGCTGTATCTCACAGAGGATGGCAGGAGTCGAGGCTGGGAGGGAGCTGATCACCCTTGATCTCTGGGATTAGCAAAGACTTGAAAGGGCTGATGCTGACCCAAGCTAGTGAGGTGATGGAAGGAGGCATTAGAAGCTGGAGCAGGAAGCTTCATTTTGCCCACAAATCATATGCAAATGACACGTAAAGTGTCTGTTGCAGGAATTGAGCTGCTATGGAGCTATTGAGTTTTGTTTTTTTCTTTGTACATTTCTTTATTTGAGGCACATCTCGGATTCTGTCTCCATAGAGGAGAAAATCCATAAAGTCCGGATCTGTAGCAGCAGGTGCCCGTCTACCCATCCCTGACCCCACTGTATGTATGTATGTATGTATGTATGTATGTATGTATAGTTGTACCGAGGTGAGGCAAGTTAAATGACCAATCTCTAGGGGGACATGCTTGTGTGCACAAGACCACACGTGCTTGTCCACCATGGACTCAACTGTGGACTCCCTTGGTATCTTGGGGCTGGACCCTGTGTGACCTGGACAGAGAAGGAAGACAGTTCTCTATCAGCCAGTACGTGCATGAAGACCTAGGAAGAGGCCCTGAGGGCACGGAGGAGCCATGACTGAGCCTGGACTGTGTCAGAGCTGGATTAAGCTGGGAGGCCCTTGAGTGGCTCCTCGGTGTGGGGCAAGTCCAAGATAGCTTGTGCAGCCTATACTTTGAGAGCGCTGGATGTGCTGAGGCGGAAGGCTGGGGCAGGACCGACGGCAAAACCGATTCCCCTGGTGAAAAAGCCAAATTCTAGCTCTTTTCCATAGGTAGGAAATCCATAGGTAGGAAAATGGAGCCCTATAGACTTCAGGACCCTGGGCTCCGGAAGAAAGGAAAGGCAAAGACAGCAGAGAGGAGGCAGGGGAGAGGGGTGGTGAGCCCCACCCATCCTTGAGCTAGCACCCATCAACATGGTGGAAGAATGGAGGCCCGAGACCTATTCAGCCCTCCCCACCCCACCCCCACCCAGGGAGCTGGCGGCTCCCTCAGCCCTGGGAAAAGAAAAGCAGGATTGGAAGCAGCAGCTGCATTTTCTCCTGAAATTGCCTCTGAAAATGACCAGACACTTCACTGGGAAAGTGACGACAATTTGGGCCCTGGGAGCAGGAGATGAGGCGGAGAGCGGGGGCGATCGGGCTCAGGTCACCACCCGCTCCCAGCCAGACAGGAGCTTATGATTCTGAGAAGTCAAGGCTGGAGTTGTCATCTGGCGAGTGGGAGGCTAGCCAGAGCCCGAGTTACCTGTCCTCCAGCCCCAGCCCTGACAGGACAGGCTTTAGCTTCTGTCTGCCCAGGGCCCATTGTAGCCCAGAGCTGGGGGCTCGGACTCAGAGAGAGAGAGAGAGAGAGAGAGAGAGAGAGAGAGAGAGAGAGAGATTAATCTGCAGGCAGGAAGGATAGTTAATCAGGTCTCCCTGCCAGCATGATTACTTGGACCCGTGAGCTGCCTACCGATGGAGGCTGTGAGGGACCCAGCCTCAGAGCTTAGTGGAGGAGGCAGGGAGGGTGGAGATGGAGAGGAGGAGGAGGAGGAGGAGACACCCAGAGACAGGAACAACGGCAGCCCTTCCTAATCTCTCCCTGGGTACAGATCTAAATTTCATGGCTATATGCAGCATGTTCCCCCAAAGATAGAACAGGATAGTGAGACAAGACCGTCTCTGAGGACAGGAAGATGAAGGACAGCGGGGGGTGGGGTGGGGGTGGAGGTACAAGAGATACACTACAAATTAACGGGGACAAAGCCCACACAGACTGAGACAGTGAGGTGGCGCGACACAGTCCCAGACCGACACAGAAAATGAAGGAGGACAAGAGGAAAGGGGTTGATCCGAGAGACGAGAACATCCGAGTCAGGGAGTCTGCCCCTGCCGGGGGCTACCAGCAGCTTGGCATCTCAGAGGCATGGAGAGGAAGAGGGTTCCTGGGAGGCAAGTGTGATACAGCCCATCTCTGGGGTGGAGGGTGACGGAGACCCCGGGAGCAGGGTCCCCGCATACCCCAGTTTGCCTCAGCTTGCACGAACCCTGCAGCCTTAGGCTTCCTTTTCAGGCTACATCTCCAAGGAGCCTAGTCTCCAAGACAGGCATCCTCAAGTCTTCCCTCCAGGGACACACTTAATGAACCAGCTCATTGGCCACCTGCGACCTGAGCCCTATCCCGGACTCCTACACCCCCACCCCAGTCTCTCTAAACTCCGCCAGAGCTCAGCCGGTCAAGGAGGCCAGAGACAATTCCCCTTCTTTTCCTTATTGTCTGTACTATCTGGTTCCCAGGAGCCTAAAGGACACACGGCCTGGGGGAGTGGGGGTGGGGGGTCCAAGGATAACTGGGTGGAAATCAAACAGTCAAGTAAATAAGTAAGCATATGCAATCGGGCAAGCACATAAGCAGACATGGACCGGCCAACACTGCCCACACCTTTCTGAACCACATGATTTATTGGTGGGCAAATGGGCTGAAGCTGGGAAAATGCTACATTTGGAAAAGGATTCTGGGAAAGTCCAGGGAACAGAAAGGCCATCTTCAAAGATCCTTCAGCTCTAAGCGCCACTTCATGACCAGGAGAGCCAAACAAAAGTTCTGGTCCAGAGGAAGAAGCTGCGTCTCCAGGAGGCCCCAACCTCTTCACTGTACAGTCACCTCCATGGAATGACTCCCCTTCTTCTTGCAAATCAACTTGCCGTTCCTGCTCCCCTCGGGGCCCTGGATAACCTTTACGGCCACACTGCTGTCCTTGAACCTCACTGAGAACCTGGAGGGAGAAGAGACAGAGAAACCGGAGCTGGGGCCTTCGTTCTCTCGCGGGACTCTTTTCCAGATGACTTCCTCTCCCTGGAGCAAGCAGACAGACAGTACCCCCCCACACACACCCATCCGATGACTCAAGACCCGAGAGAACTTGGTGCACAGAGTCCAGTGGTGAGGGGAGGGAGGTGTGGTCAACTCTAAGAAAAACCTCTGAGCCCTGCCCTGACACAGGCTGTTTCACTTTCTGATTACACGAATTTCCCGGTCACCATGACCAGGAAGTCCGGTCATCTGTCCCAGGCGGTCCCTCATCACCAGCTCATGGCCTTACTTCTCAGTCACAGTGACAGAGAGCGGCCTCTGTGTGGCATCCAGCACAGCTTGGTACATCTTTGCCAGCAGTTCAACCACATGGTCACTGACCAGCAGGATGTCCCCCTTGGAGTCTGCCGATGACGTCTGAGGAATAGTAGAGATTAATTTTTCCCCCCTCGGGAGCAGCCATAGGGAGAAGTTTGGCTCCAACACATCCCGTCCACCCCGGTCCCAGGGTCCCCACTCCAGAGACCTCACTCAGGTGCAAGCTGAAGAGCCCATCCCGAAGGCTGGTGACTGACACCCCAGCCACATTCTCCAGGCCAATCACAATTTGGGCCTGGGACTTCTTGGCATCGGTGAGAATCACTTGGCCCTTGGTGAGGAGGAGAATCCGGGCAGATGTCTAGAGAGGACACAGGGACCGGTGAGGACTGGCATCGTCACCCACCCCCTCCGCTGGACGGAGGAGCACGCGCAGCTGGCCCCGGGCCACTTCCCACCGTGGGGCGCAGCGGCTCTTCACCTTGCCATTGCCTCGGTTGACCTTCCTCACGGTGTCCGCCACCAGGACAGGCCCTTCCGCCTTGCCCTTCAGTCTCTGCAGCTTGGGGTTCCCTTGCAGCCCGATGTAATCACCGCGGAATGGAATCGGGACACTGGGGACACACGGGAGGCAGGCAGTGAGAACGAGGCCCCGCTCACCTCCGAGGGCCATGTCCCCTTCTTCTACCGTATCTTGTTTCAGTGATCCATCGACACCACAGTGTCCCCTCCCCACCCCTGCGGGGGTCGGGTCGGAGACGTTAAGGGGGACACAGATGGGTGTCTCCAGTCCTCCCAGGCATCTCTGATGCAGGCTCAAGCTCGAGAGGCGCTAGGTGAGAGAAATGGCTGCAGCATCGGCAGGCCCTCACCTCTGAGGGTAGGAAGCCTTCTTGCCCTTCAAGAGTTCACTGGCGCAAAGCTTTTCCTTCAACATCTGCACCTGCCTCGGGGACAGCTGATCACGGAACTTCTTGCACTAAGGGGAAGAGGAGAACGCTGGATCATGGAAAGCAAGGGGGCCAGAGGGGGAATGACAGAGACTGGACACAGGAAGGGGCCTGGAGGACTAGTGAGGGAGACAGAAACTGAGGGGTGTTGAAGAGAAAGCGGACACCAGCAAATCCAAGCCCCGTGAGAGCACAATGCCCGGCACACAGGCCCAGGCTTAGCCTACCCGGGTAGCATCGTAAAGCACTTCCTGAATGAAAGAACAGAACACACTATGATGTGAAGGAGTCAGTCGGACACAGAAAGGACAAACGTTGTGTGGTTGCAACAAGAGTCTCCTACAAAAGCGAAAGTCATGGAAACAGAAAGTAGACTACTGGTTATGGAGGGCGGGGAGGGCAGGGCTAGAGGGCAGAGAGCAGAAGCATGAAGAGGGCTGGTGGCCATGGCCTTGTGACAACCTGAACGTACTTATTGCCGGAACTCCACACTCAGAAATGGGATCATAACAGATGCTACTTATGTATATTTTACCACAGTAAAGAAAAAGGAAACCAGGAGGAAAATCGGGGGAGGGGTGTCACAACAGAGGAGGGAGGTGCCTGACCTCACCTTCCACTGGCAGAAGAGGCGCCGCAGCTCCTGATTGGCTGTGTTGAAGCATCTGTAAGGGGCAGCTGGCCATGTGTTGTCCAAGACTTTGGTGGATGGCAAATTCTTCCTCAGATCCAAGAGAAATTTCTGTGCCTGCAGTGAAAGCAGAGTGTTAGGAACGGAATCATGAGAGGAGCCACTTTCAGGCGGGTAGATTCACACCCAGGTCCTGCCACTCAAAGGAAAGCCACCCCGTCGTGAGAAGCAAGAGCAAAGCTGAAGAGGTGGGACAGACTGCCTCTTGGGTCTCTGTCCCTGTGCACTGTGCTTTGGGGCAGAAAGGTAAGGACAGAAATGGAAAGCAGTGGGGGATGAGGACCTGACACCCAGGGCAGTGAGGCGGGGTGATTCCACATCAAAGTCTCTATATATCATTCCCCTGGCTTTCTCGTCTCTCAGGTCACAATGACCTACAGCTGGGATCATTGTCTGTGTTGGTTATGGGATAGACACCAAATCTGCCCCCCTCTCTACTCAACGGTGCCTAACACCTCAGTCTGCCAGAAAGGTTCCTGCCACAGTCCCTCCTTCTTTGTGCTCTCAGGGACAATGGCACTCAGCCTACTTCTTGCTGACCCCCCGGGATTCTGCCTGTGTGTGAGCTGCATCTGGAAGCCCTCCCTAAGCTCCAGGATCTCCCACATGAGCCTTTCAGCCAGTGTGGGGGTTGCCCGGTGCTTACTTTTTCTAGCTCTCCAGAGTCTAAGCCTGCCTAGAGCCATGGGCTGCCAGAACTTCTGTTAGATGGACAATCTTAGGCAGTGGCTGGCAGCTCAGAAATCAAATGCTTTACATCCCAGCTCTACCATTTATCAGCTACAGGGCCTGGGGCGAACTACTCAGCCTCCCTAAGTCTTAGTTCGTTTTTTTTTGTTTTTGTTTTGTTTTGTTTTGTTTTGTTTTTGAGATAGGATCTCACTATGGAGCTCTGGCTGAACTGGCACTTGCTATGTAGACCAGGCTGATCTCCAACTCACAGAGATTTGCCTGCCTCTACCTCCCAAATGGAGTTAAAGGCGCACACCACCACACCTGGCCTGAGTCTTAGTTTTTTAACTTGTCAAGTTAAAAGGGGAAAGCAGAGGGCCTGCATAACAGGGCTGTTAGAAGCCCTGGCATTAAGCATGGGCAGAGCGCAGCATATTGCCGGTGTTCAAAGGCAATGGCACTGGATTAAAGGCCGCGGCAAAGTGCCAGAAGCATTGGAGAACCAGTGACCCAGGATTCTTGGGGTGTGATTTATTGAACCACACAGCTCCTGGGGTGATGTTCAGCAGCTGCCTGACAAAGTCCAGGTGAAAGAAAAGTTGAAAGAAGGAACTGTCAGGAGATAAGCGCAAAATCGGATTGAGGAGCTCAGGTGTCTAGTGAGACAGCGCGTACTGGGGGAAGAGAGGAGACCGTAGAGCCAGCCCAGCAGGCCAGGCTAGCGCGGGGCCAGGGAGGAGGGGGGAAGAAGGGCAGAGGATGCCACAGGCCTCCTCACCACCTCCTCCGCTTCAGAACTCCCACCCTCCCCAAACAGCCCAGGCTTTAGGACGACAGAGTACCAAAAGAAGGCACTTCATGCCCAACAGAGCACACTTGGTGAGGAGCCGAAAAACTAACAAAGGCAGCTGCCTAAGGTCAGTTACACACTCCTGCAGCCCTCAGGCTAAGGCCCCTCGTTCCCATCTTGTCTGGCCTTTCCCCAAGGCTTCACTGGGGTACTGTTTCCTCTGCGGCTTTGGCAATATCCTCTGGGAAGCACCACCTCTATCTAACAGACATCCTGCTGGAAGCCATCCACAGCTGGAGGCATCCTCTGTCAGATCCTTCCGGAGATGTCCCTCCTCATTTGCCTGGGGGTTCAGGGGAGACAGGAGGGAGATGTGATCCTTCCACCTCAAAATGGATCTTAGGGGCTGGAGAGATGGCTCAGTGGTTAAGAGCACTGACTGCTCTTCCAGAGGACCTGGGTTCAGTTCCCAGTACCCACATGGCTGCTCAAAACTGTCTGAAACACCAGTTCCAGGAGACCCAAAACCTACTGCAAAACACTAGTGCACATAAAAAAAAAAAAATTACAAAAAAAAAA
>CABHPP010129000.1:10970-29698 GCA_902168425.1 Peromyscus attwateri | reverse complement strand
TGCTCCATGGACACCAAGCCAGAGCTCTGTCAGCCCTCCTCTGGTCCTTTACTCACATGTGGGGTTTCAGCTCATAGAAAGTGTAGTCCCGGTATTTGGCAATGAACTCTGGGCCATAGATGGGAAGCTGCTGGTAGGGATTCACTGAGATCACCACATTCCCAATGTAGGTCTGGGGTCAGAGGGGGGTTGAAGCAAATGAGCCTGGCGGGAGGAATACCAGAACCCTCTGGGTACCCCACCGCCTGGCACCCATGCCGAGCTCACATAAATTTCCTTGTGTTCATAACGAAGCTGGAGGTTCTTGATCAGAGAGTCCTCATCCAGGGGTTCCAGGAGGACAAGGTCCTCCACCCCCACGGGGCCTTCCAGGAGAGGCATGTCAAGAGGGTTGAGGATCCTAGGCGTAAACATGGCAAATTGCTGTTGCTTGCTCAGCTTAAGGACTAAGTCATGGAGGGAGGAGAGGAGGGCAGAAGTCCCTACAAGTGCCCTCTTTTTCCTCTCTGCAGAAGAGCCCTCTAGTCAAAAGGGCCTCTGGAGTAGCCTGGCCAGCCAGGGAGGTGGAGGGACCCTCTGACCCCTAGGTAGGGGTGGGATGGCCGTTAGATAGGCCCATGTTTGTCCACCTGCCTGGGGAAGGGTGGCATCAGTAGGCACTGATATGGGAGCAGAACTGTGCTTAAAGGGGAGGGCTGAAGTGTGACCCAAGCTTCGTTCCTCAGCTGAGCACCGAAAGTACCCTCCCTCCTCAGGGAGTGCTCCCTGGCCGCTTGCCCAGTGCTCATACTCAACCCCATTTCAGTCACCTAATCCCTCCACAATGCCTGTCTCCAGAGGTCTCTCTTCCCTGTCATTACCACAGTGAACTTCATTTTTAGATGATGTTGGACAAGGTGATGAGTTCAAGAATACAGTCCTCCACAAAAGATCGAAACTCCCCGTAGAAGACGGAACGGGCTTGTTTTCCTAACTCCTGTCTCTCTGGCTGTCCCTCCTGCCTTGTCTTTAATTGTAAAATTTTCAGATTTTATAACCATTCCTATCATCTTCTGGCATGGACTTTGCCTGCAGACACACCCCATTCTTTAGTAGCTGGTGGGGGTGGACAAGGAGCACTACAGGAAGGGCTGTGGGCCAGGAAGGGCTGTGGGCCGGGCTGCACGCAGCAGGCAGACGGCAGGTGTTTCTGCAGGAAGAAACACGCCCTCTTCATGCGGACTGAGCAGGCGGGCGGAAGAATTAGTACAGTGGTCGCTGCTACTCCCGAGCAGGACTCTTAACACATTCCCCCATTCTCCTGCTTCTCTGAACCTAGACCAACAGGTATACCATGTGGGGCAAGGAAGGGAGCTGGCCTTTTTTTCTCTCCATTCTGTTTTTCCCAAGCTGCAGTAACTTCCTACATTCCTAGGCTGCAATGTGAACACCGGTAACAGCAGCCTCTGGGGAGCATGCAGCATTCATCACAGGCCAGGCAGTTACAATAGCCCATGAAGTCCATACTCTTAATATCCCTTGTATTTCAGATTAAAGCTAAGTAGTCATGCATGGTGGCTTATACCTGTAATCACAGTAGTCAGGAGGCCAAGGCAGGAGGACTGCCATGAGTCTGAGGCCAACCAGAGTTACACAGTGAATTCCAGACCAACCTGAAGTGCAAAGTAAGATCCAGTCTACACACACACACACACACACACACACACACACACACACACACATATAAAGAGAGAGGGGAGGGGAGAGAGTCTTTAAAGCCACTTGGCAGGGAAGGATGTGAGGCAGAGGTAGGAAAGGAGGACACATCTTTGAGTTTGAATTGAGAGGAGTTAAGAATAGGACTTTGGAGGTGAGAAAGGGGAATAGAAACAGATCCCAGAAGTGGCACCCCAGGGTGACAGGTCAAGGCAGGACTTACCCAACACTGGAACAAGAGTGTACTTCGGTGCCCCTTGGAAAATGGGGGTGGGGACTCTCAGTCTGTCAGACAGTGGAGGAGCCACAGATGCCAAGCGATGGCCTCGTTAGCAGGAGCTGTCCATGGTGTCAGGGAAGCCTGGTGTCCCCCATCCGACCTTCCTCTGCGTTGCCTCCTTTAGCCCAGGCTCCCTGTGCCACTCAGGCCAGAGATGGCTGATCAGCACAAAGTCCAGAGCTGTTCCTGCTGAGGGTGTGGCTCCCTTAACCCTTCACAAGCCCATGACGCGCAGCCTCCCTGCATTTAGGGAAAGGATCTCTGCCTGGCTTTTGCTGAGGGGCTCCAATAGAGATGAGTTCATGCCCCACTATTGCAAGAATTTGGAAATAAGAGCAAAAGAAACAGAATTTGTAGCCAAGGAAAAGATTTTCCAAAAAAAGGGTTGGGAATTTTGCCATGGGTGGAAGCAGGCTGGGGGCGGGGGTCTTCCTAGCAGAAAAATAGTATCTTTCCTATCTTCCTGGGAGACCCAGAGTTCTCACATTACCTGGAAGGTCAGTGACAAAATTCCAAATCCTGTCCATTTCCCTTACCCTAAGTGAGACCTCATTTTAGAGACCCACAGATTAAAAGCAGAGCTGTGACTCCTTACATTTCATGGACCTACCACCCACATCATGAATGAGTAGCCCGCCCTTTGAGGCAGGCAGTGCAGGTAATTCATTCTGGGGGAAATGGAGGCAGACACCACACTCACATGTGATGCCCAGTTCTACAGCTGGCGCATCAGGAACCAGAACAGGACACACTTCCCAATCTTGTCTACCAAAGAACGCAGGCGCAGTTCTGAGGTTTCTGTCTTAATCATTTCTCAGCAGGATACTAAGTAAGATCCCGAGATGCTGTTTCCTGGGCATTAGTCCAGCAGAAGATGGCTCCCCAGACAGGTAAAAGCTTATAAAATCCAATTTCCCAACATGCCTTCACCCATCCAGGTAAATTCCTAAACAGCATGCCCCCCTGCCTACTCTCTTCTCTCAGAGACACGCACTAAGAGAAAAATTAGGTAATTGTATCACTTAACTAACATGGAGACCTGATTTTCCAACAGCTTTTGCTGCTTGGTTCAAGGTCCAGCAGAAGCACTCTGCATAAACCTGGTACATCAGCAGTTCCGTTTTCAACCTGCCCATACATAATTTATTGATTTACTACATCTATTTGAAGGGAGGGAAGCAAGGTAAGGGGAAAGCTGAGCAGACGTGCTATCAAAATATAATCCCCTATTATGGGGGTGGGGGCCTGTGATTGTGTCAGAGCCAGGGTGACTACTGATCCCACAGACCTAGAGTAAGAAACACTTTCCCAGGACCACACCACTGCAAGCCTCCACAGCTGGGACTAGAGCCTGGGGTCTTAGGTGCTCACAGCTCGGAGTCTGCAGCCACTTGGGGTTTGTCTCCTCTACCCATTCACTCATGTATGTGCCTACTACATGAGTAAAACAAGATGGCACTTTGGTTTTAAAACGATACTAACATTACAGCTCCTGCTACCAACCATGCTGGCCTGCCTGGGACCCCCAGTGGACTCCTACATAGCTGGAAGTGTAAACCTACGAGCTAAAGTGAGGGAAGTCCGTGACGGAATGGTGGCACACTTTTAATCCCGGCACTGGGAAGGCAGACTGGTCTACATAGGGAGCTCCAGGCCAGCCAGTGCTGCATAGTGAGACCCTGTCCTTCACCCTACCATAAACCAGGGAAGACCTGGGGGAAATGTGGAGTGGGACACTCTCAAGTATACAACATATAAAACACACATCCAAGTCAGCTGGGATTTCAACATCTGCCATGCTGAAGTGGGGTGGGCTGGTACAGCACTGCCATCTGCTTTCCAACTGACTTCTAATCACCTTCCTTTGTCCCTACCTACACCAGGGACGAGGCATGGCTCAGTGGGAGCCTGTGGCTAGCAGAGTTCGAGCATGACCCAACCTGAGAAAGGGTACAAGCCTATTCCATACAACCTGTGGGATGCGGAAATGGTTCATCCTCATGAGACACTGTCTCAACAGGCACCTCACCCACCCACCCCACCCCACCCCCAAACCCGCCAGGCTCCAAGATAGCAAACCAATACCCAGGACAGTGAGTTGTGGTTACGAAAAAGGGAAATACATAGTATCTGAAAGTATGAGATTCACACAAAGATGAATGTTCATTAACAGAGAGACTCAGTGGGTAAGAGCACTTGCTGCCAAGCCTGATGACCTGAGTTTGATCCCTGGAACTCACATGGTGGGAAGAGAGACACTCACACAAGTTGTCCTCTGATGCCCACGTGTCCAGCATGAGCACACTCACATACACATTAAAATACATACACAAGCCAAATATTGAGTATTTTAATTTAAAAAGACTACTATACAGCATATAAAACTTTATTAAAATTGGGGTAATTTACAAGCCATATAATAATAATAATAATAATAATAATAATAATAATAATAAAAATACACAGCGTCACTTTTTCTTACAGAAAGGTAGGGGGAAGTAAGACCCATGGCAAACAGCCATCCCTGATAATGTTGTTCTTCCTGAACATTCTTTAACATTTATGAAGTATAAATGACAAATATGTTCTCTAAATAACACTAAGGCATTACCCACAGGTTAAAACTTACCTAGTAGTTTCTTGGCCTTGTTATTTCAGTTCCATAGACATGAAAACTGTGGCCACTGTGGGTTTTAACAGGCTTTGAGGTTCACATTGGGGGCAATCTGTCACACAGTGAGGCTCATGCTGCCCAGAAGTTCAAAGCCAACTGGTTTCACCATTTTCAAGTTATTGTCAAGAGTATGAAAGAGGAAGCTGGACATGGTGGCTCATGCCTATAATCCCAGCAATCAACACCAAGGCAGGGCTGCCGTGAGTTCTAGGCAAGCCTGGGCAATATACTGAGTTCCAGGCCACAGAGTGGCACCCTGTCTAAATGATGAAGTGTGTCAAAGGAAACGACACATGTGGGGTATGTATGGATCCAAAGCCTCATGTGTGAGTCTATGTGACCACACCTGACCCTGCTGAGGCTACAGGGCTAACACTGGTGTTTGCATGCTTTGCTTATTCACAGGGTTCTACATCCTGCCATGTAAGGCACCAAACACTCTCTATTTTGAGACAGGGGTCTCCTTTGCTGCCCCTACTAATTTAAAATGTCCAGACTCAAGTGATCCTCTCACCTCACCCTTCCAATTCAAGTATACACTACCATGCCAGACTTCCAAACCACCTTTTCAAGGTAGTAACCATCGTGACTCCAACAGCAACAGTATCCACAGTTAAGTCACTAAGGTACCACTGGGTAACCACAATTGTTTAAGTTCCCCCAGAAGAAATCATCTCTGCTACATGGAAGGCTCAGGCGAAGCTGTCAGTGCAGCTGCTACTTTGTGTATTATCCCTTGCTCGCAGTGCCTGGCTAATGTGAGAGCTCGGGAAATCTGCCCCACTGTCCTTCCTGAGTTCCGATAAAACTCTCCATTCAATGCAGACGATTGTCTCGTGCACTAGACCTGCGTCCAGAGGAATACCAGAAGGGGTATATCTTCTGCCCTCCTACTTCAACCCTTATGAGCACACCGCGAGGGACCATTTTAACACAGACATCCATCTCAGCTCATCTTTTTTTTCTGGAACAAAAGATTGAGGGCAATTACGTAACTCATTCCCAAACCCTTCAAGGGTACCAAGGCCTCGGGGGATTCTCTGGCCTATTTGGGTCCTTTCATTCATCAAACCTCCATCACCTATGCCAAGTGGGGTAGGCTAAAGGGAACACAATTGATTAGCAGAGGGCTGTGCCCTAGGATAGGTGTGATGTGATAAAACAGAACAGTGGGACCCCAAGAGCCATCACCAGCAAAATCACCACTGTTGATAGAACAAGAATGCGGGTGGGACAAACCAGTGCCTCCTATTTCAAGGTCACAAAGTTATCCAAGTTGCTAAGTCTTTTTGGCTTTGGTCATTATGTTCTAATGAGGAAAGGGACATTATAAATTCTTATGCCGACTGCCTCTTATGTTCTCATTAATAGCAGCCATGTTCTATAAACTCAGGTCAGACCCATTAGAAGCAATAGATTTCCAATGATGAGACCCTGCGCCCTGGAACCAATTTATGGCTTGACAGCTGCTGAGCAAAGACGCTGACAGGGCGCAGACGCGGCTCCAGAGCCCAGCTCGCCCCAGTCCTCCCTCCAACCCTGATGAGACCCGTCAGACAGGCAGGGCAAGGGTACACAGCACACAACAGCAGCACGCCCTTCACCGAGAGCAGCTCGCACACCACTCAGTTCCCCAACTCCCAGACTCAGGGTAAGAAAGTGAGCTGGGTTTGCCCACCCCGAATTCAAATACAGTTCAAGAGACAAATGGCCTTGAAATGAAATCCGTATTTCACTGGGAGTTCACCACACAGAAGAGCAAAGTCATTCACAGTGATTTCTCATTAAAATAAACATCTAAGTCAGAAGTCCCCTCCCCTTTGGCAAGCTGCCATCCTCAGGGAGTGAAGTGGGGAAAGGCACCAAGGGCTTCCTGGACCTAACGCCACTTGTACAGTTGAACTGGTTTTTACACTAAAATATACTGGGTATCAACTTCTATAAAGGAGGTTCCAAACAGTGTGTGTTAGAGGCTTTTGTTGTTAGCAATGGGTCTTGTTTTTGTGATGCCAGGAACTGAACCCCAGCCTTGTGCCTGCTAGACAAGCATGTACTTACTACCTCTGAGCTTCATCCCCACCTTTTCAGAAGCTGTGATGGTTCTTTGAAAAGGGACAGATTTTTACCATATTCCTAATTCACAAAGACATCTTGTACTCTGCAGCTTTAACCCACGGCACCTGCTCAGATACTGCTCTCTCCTGTTTCACTTTCTACCAGCTGAGGTAGTTGTCACTTTAGGACAATTTAAGGCTATGGGGAACAATGGTTGAAATAACCCACTGGCCACCTGGAGATGCGACTCAGCCGGCATTTTGGATGCTAGCAGTAGAGCCCAGAGTCTTTCAAAATTAGCAGGTCTGAAGAAACCCTAAGATATTCTTGAAAACACCATCTTCCTTCTCGATGATCCTAAGACAATGAGTCTGATGCTGTATACCTGAGTCAGCACCTCCCTTCCTGGCTGAAGGAATCACAAAAGTAAGTCACACACTTCTTCTAATGTGACGGTGAAGATCACAATGAAAGAACCAAGCAAACGGCAGAAACTTGGGAGTCCGCTCCCTCATAAATGACACCGTTAGCTTTTAAGGGTGTCTGCAAGGGATTCTGAACTGTAAATAAGAACAGTCAATTCAGGGAGCTGGTGCTGACAGCTGAATAAGCGTCAGAGGCAGGAAGATCACCTTAAGGTCTATTATCCACCATGCAAAGTCCGTCCGGCAGCTACATAACCCAAACTGCATATAAAGAACTTAACAGATGGTTTCAGGACTTACAAACTGCCAGTCTGGGAACATGCAGGCAGTGAGAAGGCTGAATGAACAGAATGGGTATATAAGAGAAGACAGGGACCAGGAGGTAGGGTTAGTTTTGTTTTGTTGTGGTGCTAAAGATCCAACCAGGGCCTTGCATCCCGAGCCAGTAAGCGCTCTACCACTGAGCTACATCCCCAGCCCTGGGACTGTTTCTTGATTGTGTAGTAAGTCATATGTGATCTGATGGAGAAAAAGAGGTAAACAAGACTTCTCTCCCTAGTTATAATGTAGGAACCAAGATAAAAGGGATATATAAAAAAAAATAAGGCAAGAAGTTTGGCATGCCAGGTGTGGTGGCACACACTTTCGATCTCAGTACTCGGGAGGCAGAGGCAGGCGGATCTCTCTGAGTTCGAGGCCAACCTGGTCTACAGAGTGAGTTCCAGGACAGCCAGGGCTACACAGAGAAACTCTGACTCAAAAAAAGAAAACAAAAGAAGCTTGGCATGGCAGCACAGGCTTAAGATTCCAGCACTGAGAGGCTTTGATCAAAGGACTGACAGCTTCAGACCAGCCTGAGTTACAAGGCAAGCCCCTGGCCCTGAGAGAAAAACTCAAAACAAAATGGTCAGAAGGAGAAGGAACCTCCATGTTAGGAAGGGGAGGGAGGGAGCAGAGAAGAAGAAAATGCAGATGTTAAACCAAGAGCTCCGGGGAACAGCACCACAGAAGGCCGGCAGACGTCTTTCTAAAGGTTAAGTAAAACCCAGAATAGCAGATTCTTGAGAATCCAAGGCTCAACACAACAGCTCCAGGGGTTTTCATGGAGATCTATACCAATAAATATCTGGGGGTCAGCAGAGTTTGTCACTCTGGAGCACTTATTGGTTCTAAAACATGAATTTGCTGCATTTAAAAAAATAATTTGTTTAAAAAACAAGATAGGCAACCATCTATTTTTCCTTAAATCAAGGATTATCCTAAAGATCCACTGAAATAGAAGAAGCAGACAAGTAAAAATGGCTCAAATTTGTAGATTTCTCTTTAGGAGATGCAGTCTATGATCTGAATGCATTACTGCACTTAATTTCTGAGGGCTTGTCACAGTGACGGAATCACCATCATTCAGTGAACTTTCAAACAGGAGCTAGACTATCATGCTGGCTGTGGCCAACCAGTTTCTTCAGGAATAGCAAAGTGGACCAAAAGCTCAACTGTCAGAATCAAGCGACCACGGCACTCACTCCTTCCTCCACTCTTTCCTCAGGGATCCCTTGGAGACCACCAAAGCATTGCCGGGGTGACACCCCCAGTCCTCGGCTTTCAGGAGGCGAGCTTCTGCACCCTCAGGACGACACCAGTCTACATGAAAATAACCGATTCCCAACTAAGTCAGGAAGCTGTTCTGGGTGACCACAGGAGGGTACTCTGAGCCTTCCTCCTCTGAGGACAGCTCCTCATCCTGGGCAATTATGCTCCCTAGTCCATACTCCTGCTCGTGAACAGACACTTCATTTGGCGTGAGGTGAAAAGAGCCTTCCACAAAGTCAGCGAATCTGCAAAAGAGAGGGTTGCTCATTAAGAAGCTGCTGTCCTTCCCGAATGGCTCTCAAATAAGAACAGACTGAAAGGCCCAGCATGCCTGCAGTTCAAATGATACTGAATCTAACTGAAATTCCTGTCCTTGCTTTGGCAGACATAGAGACCGAAGAAATAGGCAGGAAACAAGGCTGGGCTCATAAGCCAACATGCTGGGCATTCTCCTCCTGCTGACAGAGGCTCCCTGTCCTCAGTTACGAAGTGCTAAGGTTCCTTCAGTCACCATACTCCTGATAAGAGACTAGGACACTACAGTTCTTTGCATTTATGGCCCTATAAACTTTATGCTGTCATGATTCCAAATTAAACTTCACATATAACCACTCCCAATCATAGGGGGCCAGGGGGCAACTCAGGACAGGACAGCTAGGGCTACATGGACCGTCTCAAAAACCTGAAATATAAAAAATAAGTACAACATCTATGTCAAACTTACAAAGCACACTTAAATATAGTACTGAAGTCTTCACATGCTAATGCCTAGGGGAAACAGGAAATAGATTACTTCTAATATATGATGACACAAATAACTTTCTCTTGACTACTCCTAGGTTAGCAATAATCAAAGGGCAAAATATGACACAGTTATCTAGAAGTACGATCTCTGTTAGAACTCATGGTCATTAACTACCATAAATACCTGGCTTATCAGGCCAAGCATTTACCTTTTTGGAGACTGAATCCGAGATATGGTCTTCCAGGCAGAGCACTCTGGACTATTACAAAACTCTCGGAGCTCCTGTAAAGCTTTTTGGGTCTCCACCTCTCCTTGTATCCGATACTCTTCTTCTGTCAGGAGGCGAGGGGGGACAGGCTTTTCTGTTGCTTTACACATCTTTCTGTGCTCACCAAAATAACATCATGAATCATTAATCAGTAATCCATATCCATCCTTACCTCCACGGTTTCAGAAGACCAAGCACACACCCGGCAAGACTAAATAAACATTGAGAGTCATCACCCCACCTCTCTTCTATACACATCCTTCATTCTAGCACACTCCTGACATACCAAACTGAGGGAAAAACCAGAGTAGTCAAACTCACTTATTTTCCAATAAATGCCAAACAAAGTATTTATTTTCCAATAAATGGAAAAACAACAACAAAATGATGTTATAATATGGTTCCACTTTGATTATCTGCAATGGAACAGCCACTGACAACCTCAGAATCAAGGACCATTCCATATTTACTCTTTTTAAAGATAACATGCTATGAATTACATCTTAAAATAAGATGAGGATTTTTGGAGCAATCTGGTAGTCAGTGTGAAATGATCTGAAACCTGAACCTGAGGCCTAGGGTTAAAAACAAAAAACAAACAAAAACACCTATAATTTGCACCACCTCGTGGTAACAGGAACACATACATGACACTTTACTGGATGCTTTTATTTTTATAAAAAAAAGAAAAAAAAAAAGACTCAACTGAGAAAGAACACGAGTGGAAACCCAGCCCAGTGATGTCTCACTTACAAAGAAAAGCTCTATCTCCCTGTGCTGCAAGTGTACCCACACCTCACGTGTCAACACAGAGCGACACTGCCTTTAGTCACCTGTAGGTGATGTACAGCCAGTGAAGGGGGTACTCCAGGTTCTTGGTACACAGCGCAATGATGACCAGAGCAAAAGCAATGTGTGGTATCTGGATGCTGGAGTACATGAAGCCCAGGCCCAGCAGCTGCAGGGTCCAAGTCAGCAGGTTGATGCTTCTCTCATTCTCCAAGGGCCCGTACTTGTAGCACACTGCAAAACTCATGAATCCAACTGTGAGGACGTAGCCTATCAAAGGAGACAGCAGAAGACATTCTTTTTCAACTATTACGTGGAAAGCGGTAGTAAGTTCACTAGACGGCATCCAACAAGCCAGATGAGATCAGATCTGTACTCTATTGTGTACCTATTTCACATACACACACACATTCCTATCTTATCCTTTGTGTAACAAATGGGTTCCCATAACTGTAACCCTAAGATTGGATTCTCCAGAAGAGCTGTCAGCTAAAGTCATGCTAGGATCAAGAAAAATGGGCCTTGGCGGTACGTGTTACTGGAGTTGTACCCATGCCAGTGGATGTCCACACAATCCAGAAGAGAATTTGACATTGCTGCTGCCGCTGTTGCCATCATAGCAATGGCGCCCACCACTGCTACTCTTTCTGGGATTACCATTTCATAATTGCTTACTACAGCTAGCACAATGGAGACCCTGGCAACAAAAGTAGCTACCACAGTTAGTTAATCTCTCATTCTCTTGGGCATGATAAATTTAATTCAGTAGCTATATACATCTCGATTGGCTTTGAAAATTATAAATTTATAAACTCAAGTTCCAGTTGCTTCTGGGATACTATCATACAAGGACACCAACGTACAGTATGGCTTGTTAAGGAAGGGAATGGCTCAGTTGCCTTTAGCCTACTGGCTATGGGTGAGATAGGACCTCTGTTGGTCTTTTCTGTATTGAACACACAGATTGCAAGCCCAGTGCCACTTTGAGATCTTTGGCAGCAGTTAACTCTGCAGCTCACACACGATTGAGCCTGTATGAAAATGAGTATTCAGAGACGGGCAATGCCTTGGGGGGGGGGGGGCACTCACCAACCTAAGACAGAGCACCTGTGTGGCCTGGGCAGGCGTCTCCATGACGGGTAAGGTGACCTGCTGACGTCCCACACAACCCAAGTCAGAAGTTCATTTATTAATAAAAGGGGGACCTGTAGGGCCCTGGCCCCGTTTTGGGTAACTGTTGCCTTGCTTGCGCACCTTGACCTTGATATCCTCCCTATGCTAATTCCCTGCCAGGCTCCACCCTCCTGAATGCTTAAGGGAAGTTCCTTGCCTGGTACCCTGAATAATGGGCGTTAACAGATTAGAAGCAAGATTGTAAAACATCAGTAGCCAACTTCTGCCCTCCGGGGTCCCCCCATTGTGCTGTAAGCCTGTATTTAAGACCTCCTTCCCCCTTAAATAAATGACATTCAGCATTTAAAATTAATATATATATATATATATTTTATATATATAAAAACAGAAAAACAAATGGGTTCCCATAACAAAGGTGTTGAAGAGAGGCTCAGAGGTTAAGAGTATTGGTGCTCTTCCAGAGGACCCAAGTGCAGTTCCCAGCACCACATGGCAGCTCCAGGGGATCTGACTCTCTACAGGCACCAGCACTCAACAGCACATACCCACACATAATTAAAAACTCAATCTTTTTAAAAAGCTACATGTTGAACATTTCTAAAACAGTCTATTTTAACCCCAAAATATAAAAATTCATAGTAATGTTCTCAAATAATAGATCGAGTTCCTATCAAGAGAAAGTTTCCATCTTCGTGATCAAAGGATTCTTTTTTTTTTTGGGGGGGTGGGTTTCGAGACAGGGTTTCCCTGTGTAGTTTTGGTGCCTCTCCTGGATCTCACTCTGTAGACCAGGCTAGCCTCGAACTCACTGATCCGCCTGGCTCTGCCTCCCAAGTGCTGGGATTAAAGGCATGCGCCACCACCGCCCGGCGATCAAAGGATTCTTACTGTTTACAAGATTCACGGTGGTCTTACTTCTCCAGGTCCCCAAGCATTATTTAAATTAACATTAATAAAGACAATTTAAAGGTTTTAAATTTTGCTTAATGTAGAATAAACATCAGCAAATTAAAGTTTTATTCTTACCAACAGCATCTAAATTTAAAAGATGTTAAGATGATGTTAAGATGTAGTATTAGAAATAAGTGGGACATTATAATATTTACAAGTTAGCCCTCTTTGTTGGCAGGCAATGTCTTCTCACAATCAAATTAACCAACAGCCTATCAATACGAACAAAGGAAAGCCAAGTCACCAATACTTACTTAGAAGATAATGCCAATAACATCTCCATATCTCCTGTAAATTCTTAAAAACTAGCTGAATGAGGTACAGAGAAAAGGACCAGCCTCCTACCAGGATGACGTAAATGGGACTTCTCTAGACAAAGTAAGAATGAAAGCAAAAGTTACAAGACTTTTATAAAAGCAAATGGGGTAATTTTTTTCTTAAAACTCAACCTACTCAAAATGCATAAAAACATTTCTCTTAAAAAGATATGCTGCTTTATAATACCTAAAAAGGTACAGTCTGCAAGGAACACCAGAAGATGAGATGCTAATAACTGGAAGGCCTAAGTGTACAATTAGAAAACAGAAAGTGGCTTTCAGTTCCCACTGAGCACGATTTCAAATAAAGAGTCTGTAGGCTCGAGGTCTTCCCATGCAAGTGCTTTACAGAATCACAGAAGAGGACAGACGCTGACTCATCAGCCATTAATGCAAATGTTCGTATTCTAAGATTACAAGACTATCCGCCAGCTATCCAAGCGTGTCCTAAAGACTTAGGAGGAACTGGACCACTTACCTTGGGCATAAACTTGGAGAGCATAAAAATGATGATTAGCAGAGAGGCCACAATTCCCACACTCACTCCAGTGGAATAGTAGAAAAGTTGACTCCTGCAGAGAAAGTCATTGTTCTTGACTATGTAATACTGTAGCTCAAGTAAGCACTGATGAAATCACAAGTGACTAGTAAAGTTCACTAGTAAAGGAATTAGAGGAGGAATCTGCCCACTATTTAAAGCTGCAGAACTACAGGCTGGTGTAGCTGCTGACAGACTATGAAGGTCAGTGTCAACAAGGTCCTCTCAAATCTCACCCCATCGCCATCTCTCTTCAAATCTACCACGTTATAGACATGGGGCATAGAAAAATCAAGTTGGAACTGGGTTGAAAGCTTCCTTCCTGCTAGGTAGCCTTCATGGTGCCAGAATGGGCTGTAGAGATGCTAGGGGAGAACTCCCACCAACAGTCTCACTCAGCTGTGGACCCTGTGTGCAGCAATACTGACCTAGTCAGGATGAGCACACTGCAGCAGTGCACCAAAAATCTGCTGTAGGAGGAACCAGCCACTTCAGGACTGGATTTGATGCCCATTCCACAGAACACTGTATACATAATAAATAAATAAAATCTTAAAAAAAAAAAAGTCTCCCAACCAAAAGAAGACCAGGGCCAGACAGTTTAGCACAGAATCTTCCCAGACTTTCAAAGAGTTAATACCAATACTCCCCTCAAATTATTCCACAAAACAGAAACAGAAGGAACACTGCCAAATTCATTTTATATGACTACAGTCACCCCAATATCCAAACCACAGAAAGATTCAAGAAAGAGAATTACAGACCAATTTCCCTCATGAACATTAATGCAAAAATACTCAATAAAATACTTGCAAACCGAATCCAAGCACACATCAAAAAGATCATCTAGGGCTGGAGAGATGGCTCAGAGGTTAAGAGCACTGGCTGTTCTTCCAGAGGTCCTGAGTTCAATTCCCAGCAACCACACGGTGGCTCACAACCATCCGTAATGAGATCTGGTGCCCTCTTCTGGCCTGCAGGTGTATATGCAGACAGAACACTGTATACGTAATAAAATAAATAAATAAATAAATAAATAAAAAAAAAAAAATAAAAAAAGATCATCTACCATGATCAAGTAGGTTTCATCCCAGAGATGCAGGGATGGTTCAACACAGGAAAATCTGTCAATGTAATCCACCATCCAAACAAAATGAAAGAAAATTACCACATGGTCATCTCATTAGATGCTGAAAAAGCCTTTGGCAAAATCCAACACCCCTGCATGATAAAAGTCTTGGAGAGATCAGGGATTCAAGGGACCTATCTAAACATAATGAAGACAATTTACAGCAAGCCTATAGCTAACATCAAATTTAATAGAGAGAGAGAAACTCAAAGCAATTTTGCTAAAATCAGCAACAAGACAAGGCTGTCCACTCTCCCTATCTATTCAATATAGTACTCAAAGTTCTAGCTAGAGCAATAAGACAACAAAAGGAGATCAAGGGGATATTTGTAAACGATATGACAGTATACTGAAGCAACTCCAAAAATTCTATCTGATAAACACCTTCAGCCAAGTAGCTGGATAAAAGATTAACTCAATAATCAGTAGCCTTCCTATATACAAATGGCAAATGGGCCAAGAAAGAAATCAAGGAAACAATACCCATCACAATAGCCACAAATAGTACAAAATATCTTGGGGTAACTCTAACCAAGCAAGTAAAAGACCTGTGTGAAAAAACTTCAAGTCTTTGAAGAGAATATCAGAAGCTAGATCTCCCATGTTCATGAGTCTGTAGGATTAACACAGTAAAAATGGCCATCTTACCAAAAGCAATCTACAGATTCGACACAATCCCCACCAAAATCACAACAAAATTCTTCACAGACCTTGAAAGACCAATACTCAATTTCATATGGAAAAATAAATAAACCCAGGCTAGCTAGAACAATCCTGTACAACAAAAGAACTTCCAGAGGCATCACCATCCCTGACTTCAAGCTCTACTGCAGAGCTACAGTAATGAAAACCGCACGGCACTGGCACAGAAACAGACAGGTCGATCAATGGAATCCAACCAAAGACCCAGACATAAACCACACTCGTATGGACACCTGACTTTCGATGAAGAAGTGAGGTATACAATGGGGAAAAGTATCTTCAGCAAATGTTGCTGGTTTAGCTGGATGCTGGCATGTAGAAGAATCTAAATAGACCCTATCTATTACCCTGCACAAAACTGCATCAAAGACCTCAACATGGGGTTGGGGATTTAGCTCAGTGGTAGAGCGCTTGCCTAGCAAGCGCAAGGCCCCGGGTTTAGTCCTCAGCTCCAAAAAAAAAAAAAAAAAAGACCTCAACATAAAACCAGGCACACTGAACTTGATAGAAGAGCAAGTGGGGAACAGCCTGGAACTCACTGGCACAGGATGTGTTCTGTACAGAACACCAACAGTGCAGGCACTAAGATCAACAATTAATACATGGAAGCTCGCTGGGCAGTGGTGGTGCACATCTTTAATCCTAGCACTTGAGAGGCAAAGGTAGGTGGATCTCCACAGAGCTAGTTCCAGAACAGCCAGAGCTACACAGAGAAACTCTCTTGAAAAACCAAAAATAAATAAATACATAGACAGGATCTCATGAAACAGAAAAGCTTCTATAAGACAAAGGACACCATCAAAAGGACAAAATGGCAGCCTACAGAATGGGAAAAGATTTTCACCAACCCTATATCTGACAAAGGGCTAATATTCAAAATATATAAAGAACTCAAGAAACTAGACATGGACAATCCAAATAATCAAATTAAAAAATGGGGTAAGATCTAAACAAAGAATTCTCAACAGAAGAATATCAAATGACCGAGAAGCACTTAAAGAATGTTCAACACAGGCAACAGTTGGTGTGCACACCTGTGATCCCAGCACTCGGGAGGCAAAGGCAGGCAGATCTCTGTGAGTTCAAGGCCAGCCTGGGCTACAGAGTAAGTTCCAGGACAGTCAAGCTGTTACACAGTGAAATTCTGTCTCAAAAAAACCAAAGAAAGAAAGAAAGAAATGTTCAACATCCTTAGTCATCAGGGAAATGCAAATCAAAAAACTCTGAGATTCTGTCTTACACCTGTCAGAATGGCTAAGATCAAAAACTCGATGACAGCTTATGTTGCAGAGGATGTGGAGCAAGGGGAACACTCCTCCACTGCTGGTGGGAATGCAAACTTGTACAGCCACTATGGAAATCAATACAGTGGTTCACCAGAAAACTGGGAATCTACCTCAAGACCCAGCTATACCACTCGAGCATATACCAAATGACCTCCACAAGGACACTTGTTCCACCATGTTCACTGTGGTATTATTCATAGCAGCCAGAAACTGGAAACATCCTGGGTGTCCCTCAACCAAAGAATGGATAGAGAAAATGTGGTACATATACACAATGGAGTATTACTCAGCTGTTAAAAAAAAATATATAACATCACGAAATTTGCAGGCAAATGGATGGAACTAGAAAAAAAATCATCCTGAGTGAGGTAACCCAGACCCAAAAAGACAAACAAGGTATGTACTCACTTATAAGTGGCTATCAGCTATAAAGTTAAAGGAAATCATGCTACAATCCACAGATCCAGAGAAGCTAAGTAACAAGGAAGGCCCAGGGGGGATGCATGGATATCCCTAGGAAGGGAAAATAGATTTCATGGGCAGACTGGGGGCAGGTAGGGATAGGACAGGATGGTTTGAGGGAGAGTACTGGGAGAGAGGACTGGAATTGGGGGGCATTTTGGAGGTGAGGTAGAAACCTAGTGCAACGGAAACTCCTAGAAACCCACAAAGGTGACACTAGTGAAGACTCTAGCAATGAGGGATATGGAACCTAAACCAGCCATCTTCTGTAACCAGGCAAGGCTTCCAGTGGAGGGATTGGAACACCAACCCCTCCACAAAACCTTCAACCTAAAATCAGTCCTGACTGCAAGACGTGCCGGGGTAATGGTGGCACAGAACTCATGGAAGTGCCCAACCAATAACTGGTCCAAATTGAGACCCACATCATGAGAGGGAGCCCACGCCAGACACTGCCTGGAGGGCCAGGAACTAGAGTCTGGACAACCCAGAGACCAAGGATGGAACCAAACAGGATAGGCAAAAAAAAAAAAGTCAATGACTGAGTTCTAATGAGACTCTGCTGTTCTGCTACACTTGTAGTCCTGAACCTAGCATAATCACATCAGAGGTTTCACCCAGCAACTGATGGGAGCAGATGCAGAGACCCACAGCCAAGCATTAGGCAGAGCTTGGGGAATCCTGCAGGAGGGCAAGGAAGGACTGTAGGATCCAGAGGGGTCAAGGACACAAGAAATAAGCCAACAGAACCAATTAACAAGGGCTCATAGGGGCTCACAGAAACTGAATCAACAATCAGGGGGCCTGAATGGGTCTGAGCTAGGTCCTCTGCATGTATGTTATGGTTGTGTACCTTGGTCTTCTTGTGGGACTCCTCACCGTGGGAGTGGGGGCTGTCTCTGACTCTTCTGCCTGCTTTTGGGACCCTTTTCTTCCTACTAGGTTGCCCCATCCAGCCTTAACGAGGGGAGGTGCCTAGTCTTATTATAACCTGACATGCCATCTTTGGTTGATACCCCTGGAAGGCCAGCCCTTTTCTGAAGGGAAAGGAGGAGGAGTTGGTATGGGGGAAGGGGATGTGAGGGACGGGACTGGGAGGAGAGGAGGGAGGGGACAACCACAGTGGAGACGCAATACAGGAGAGAAGAATTAAAAAAAAAAAGCATGGCTAGTTGGGTCCTGGGGTAAACATGGTCACAATCATGTGCACGCACAGTCATGTCAACAATGTAACCCTCCTTATATACAATCAATACATGCTAGTAAAAACATTTTTAAAAGAAACAATATAACTCTTCTGAGGAACTGGATACCTTGTCTAGGAAGAGAGGAGCAAACCCAAGCAGAGCCTGAAAAGTGAATGAAGCTGATTACCCAGGACAGACAGATCCTACTGCCATTCCAAGGGTTACTTTTCCCTGAATGTGAGTTTCCCTCAGGAGTCCCAAAATAAAGAACAACTTCTCGGCCAGGTGGTGGTGGTGGTGGTGGTGGTGGTGGTGGTGGCGGCGGCGGCGGCGGCGGCGGCGGCGGCGGCGGCGGCGGCGCACGCCTTTAATCCCAGCACTCGGGAGGTAGAGGCAGGTGGATCTCTGTGTTCGAGGCCAGCCTGGGCTACAGAGTGAGTTCCAGGAAAGGCAAAAAGCTACATAGAGAAATCCTGTCTCGAAAAACCAAAAAAAAAAAAA
>CABHPP010129000.1:0-10870 GCA_902168425.1 Peromyscus attwateri | reverse complement strand
AAAAACCAAAAAAAAAAAAAAGGAACAACTTCTCTCAAGCCCAACATAGCTCAACTTCAAATTCCAATTGTTTACCTTTCACTCATGAACTTAATGTTGATTCAACCCTCACTCAGTATTTACTTAACCATATATTTATTTAAATCTTTTTCATACAAAAATACCAAAACAAACAAAAAAAAAACAAAAACAAAAACAAGGGGCTGGAGAGATGGCTCAGAGGTTAAGAGCACTGATTGCTCTTCCAGAGGTCCTGAGTTCAATTCCCAGCAACCACATGGTGGCTCACAACCATCTGTAACGAGATCTGGCGCCCTCTTCCGGCCTGCAAGGATACATGCAGGCAGAATACTGTGTGCATAATATATAAATCTAAAAAAAAAAAAAAACAAAAAAAACAAAAAACCAAAACAGCAAACAAAAAGCCCCCAAGGAGTCCTTTTTATGTTGGTCGACTACTCCTGGGAATGAAACCTGTCCCCAAGTGTGGCTGATGCACCCAGTGACAGACACTGTTAGAGAAAACCCATGTTCCCTTCCCCGCAGGCATCAGTTGCAAATGGTTTCTTGGTCAGGGTGGGACTCTGCATCCATCTCCCCTTCTCAGTGCTGGGGTTTTGAGTGGCTGGAATTCGTGTAGGACTTGCTAATACTGCCGTCACTCTTGTTGTGTCCTGGAGTCATCCACCACCTCTGGCTCTTACAATCTCACCTCCTCTTCCTCAGGATCCCTGAGCCCTGAGGGGAGGAGTCTGATAGACACCCCATTTAAGGATGAGTGCTCCACGTCTCTCCCTCTCCTCTGTGGGTCTGTGTGTTAATTACAGGCTGAGTGAAGCGCCATGTCACCAGGAGTCATTGTGCTGCTCTGCTTTCAGCAGGGCAGCAACACTAGCTTTCCTCTAGGGCCTACAACTTACCTAGTTTCAGGTTCCCAGCTGCTTTAGCAGTATTTAGTGAGAGTTTTATCTCAGAGAGTGGGCCTTTATATTAGAGCATGTCAATTTTACCTATCATAGCTGGCAGGTTTCTAAAAAAAGAAAATGGACGAGTAATTGATGTTTGTCTCCTTATAGCTGAACAGCATGAAACCCATCAATGTTTAAATCATTTGGCAGTGATTTCATTACAGGCACAACTGCCTATAATTCCAGGTCCAGGGGATCCAATGCCCTCTCTCGTTTGGTCTCTGCAGGCACCACATACCACACATGGACAGAGGCACACAGATACACACTGACAGAAAAAAGCTGGGCATGGTGGCACACTCCTTTAATGCCATCACGTGGGAGGCAGAGACAGCTGAACTTGGTGGCCAGTCTGGCCTACACAGTGGATTCTAGGTCAGCCAGCACTGAAAGTGAGACCTTCTCTCAAACAAACAAGATAAGTAAGTCTAAAAAGTACCCAAGTAGGCAACATCTAAGCCACACAGATCCGGGAAAAGGGAATGGCAGTACTTATAATTCTTATGGTGAAAGTCAAACAATGTTAGCGTCTTATCAAGTCCATACCTACCTGCTCAACAAGTCTCCACAAAAAAATAGCATAAGTCCAAGGAGGAAAATAAGGAAGAATTTGGGGTCAAATCCTGAAACAAATGAAATGTTTGTTTAATAGAAGAACCAGTTAAAGGTATTATAAAAGGTGACATTAGTATTACTGGTCAACTACAGTAAAGCAAATAGCCCAATTAAATGGCAGTAGAGAGATCACACAAATTCTGGGCACTCTTCCAAAGAGAAAACACTGTTAGGTTTCTGTCTAACCTGTACCTTCCTAAATATCTTATTTTGATTTTGGCTTCCTCTACTAAGGATTTAAAAAAAGGAAGCACTGGACTAAGCTAACCATGATGCCATCATCACCTCAAACAGCCACACATGTTCACCAGGCTTTTCCTCTGGCTGTTCAGCTCACTATTAGACCAACCAGGTGCCTCAGGCAGGCAAGGTCAAACAGATACAACACATCTTTACATAGTTAAACAAATGCAGCACAAACAAAAGTAACACACCTTTACACAGTTAAAGTAACATTCTGCAGCATGGTCAAATGGAACACGTCTTTGTCCAGTTACAGTCATGTTCCACAACACCACACGTGTCAGCAGAGCCCGACGGGAGGACAACTGGGCAGGTATAACAACCTTTTGATAGCATGGACCCTGGGCAGCAGTAACCAAGGAGACACCAAACCAGGGTCTGATGGCATCTACCGCCTCCAAAACTCTCAGACGCCTTCAACAAAGGGAACACGTTTCCCACGTCCAGCAAATAAGCCTTAAACTATAGTGTTTCCATCTTTAATCGTGATTCCACAAGCACTCTTGTGAATTTACTAATTTTACTGTTTACTTTCCTATCTTCAAATACAGGCCTGAACACAGTCAGGAAGTCTCCAGAAGGCATGGATACAATGTCTGATAGACTCCAGTAGTGCTGACCATATCAACTGAGGGCCTGCTGATTCTAGGCAATGAGTTGCTGAGCTAGACTCTAGCTTCATCCACCTGTTTATTCCTAGTGTTTTGGTTTTTCAAGACAAGGTTTCTCTGTGTAGTTTTGGAGCCTGTCCTGGAACTCATTCTGTAGCCCAGGCTGGCCTCAAACTCACAGAGATCCACCTGGCTCTGCCTCCCAAGCACTGGGATTAAAGGTGTGCGCCACCACCGCCCAGCACAGGCCTAGAGTCTTATGTGTGGTGGAGTCTCCATAGCTGGCTAGAGCCATGGTATAGTCAAGTTGGTAATCAAAACCAAAATGGAGTTGTCTTGGACTGACTTCTCTGTCTAATCATACCCTCCAAAGCTCTGTCCCAGCTCATTATGGAATCCATCAGAAAAACCAAGGTGGGACTTACTCCGGGTCACAACGACACTGTACTTGGTGTCCTTCTCTATGATCTCAACTTTGAGGCAGGTTTTTGTGCTGTACAGACCCACGTTAACATAGGTGTCATTCAATTTCTCTTTTAAAAAGGAAGAAAAAAAGTTCCAGATACTAAACTGCTCTAGCTCCTTCAGCTTCTCCTCATTGTCCACCTGGGTGACTCGGACCAATTTGGAACTATTTACCCGGACCTGTAACACAGACAAAATTAGGATGAAAAGTAAGAAATTTTCATAAACATAATTTTAAAAACCCTTACTGGAAATATACAGATGCAGCAAAAACATGATTTGGAAAATGACGCTGCTCTAATAGAGGCAGCTGCCACAATTTCTGGTTAACATTGTCTGAATCACTATTAGGCCAGAAAAGGGGGGTGGGGTGGGGAGGAGATCCCAAGCAGAAAGAGTATCAATACAGCTATTTATGCATGAGATCATACAAAGCAAGGATCTAGAATATTAAGAAAATTGCCAGTCATAAAGAGCCCCAGAAAACTGAAAATGTTTCCATAATGACAGGCTGAGACGTTCAACACATTGTCACAAATCACTGATTAGGGATAAATGTTGGTTATAATGTGCCCCAGATACAGTACAAATTTTGTTTCAGAAAATTAAAAAAAAAAATGTTTAAAAAGCCTGCAAGCCCAGCTCTCACGTGTTGATATGAACAGTAAACACCCTCATCAGTGTCCGTCGTAGTTACTGCATAGTTACTGCAGCACCTCCAAAAGGCTTATTTTGTTCAATCACTGCTACAGCCAAAAGCTCTTCCTGACAGTGCTAGGAAGTAAGAGTCCAAAGTCATTCTACCCCGAGGAAACTTCTCTCACAGAATGAGAACCACAAGACAAGAGTTTACATTCAAACAGGCATACCAGATTCCAGCCCAAAGAAGGCACAATCAAAAGAGGCCTGAGTGTGCACACTGCAGAGGGAAGAGCAGAGAGAAGAAGGACAAACGTTTCCCTCAGGATCACACTATTCTAAGCTGATAAAGGAAGCTGAGATACCCCAGGGAAGGGGCTTCCATTTACCTGTATCCGTGTCCATATATCATACCACTTTGGGATAAGCACATTTTTATAACAGAATTGTTGACTGTAATTCATATCAACTTGGGACTCCTGAAGCATGACCACATTTACATCAATTCCAGCTTTATGAAAAAAAAAAAAAGGAAACAAGAATTAAGTAGAACGTACAGAGCAAGCTCATAACCATAACTCATATTATAAAAAGAATTAAACTGGCCACTTAACTACGTTTGGGCTTAAAACATGAACCAGACCAAAAAAGAAAACCTGAGATGAAAGAAATGAACACTTTCATCTCTGTCCAATGTGTGTGTGTGCACACACTCACTCACATGTGTGCTTGCTTATGACTGACCAGAGGACATCAAATACACTAAACATGTGCTGTCACCGACTTACACTCAGCCTTTAATCATCTATCACAGACAGTTAATATTAACTCAGAAAAATAACAACTAGCTACTTTTTAAGTTTTACTTTATGTGCATCTATGTTGTACCTATGTGTGTGTGTGTCTGCTCACCACATGAGTACAGTGCCCAGAGGGGACGTCAGGTCCCCTAGAACTTGAGTCATGTGGTTCTGGGCCCTGGGAACCAAACCCGGACCATTTGCAAGAGCAGCCAGTGCTCTTAAGTGCTGAGCCACCTCTCCAGCCCCGTAAGAACTACTTCTAAGCGTTCCTTTACACAGAGAATGCTGTCTGCTTCCCTTAACCCTCCCAACAACGCTATGTGGTAGGCATTTCCGTAATCTCTATTTTACAAACAAGGAAACCGATGTCTCAGGAAAATTAATTCCCAAGTCACACAGCGAGTAATAGTCTGTGATCCTCACACCTAATCCAACTTCCACCTTAACCAATACTCTTCCTCCCTTACAACAGGACAGAGTGACCGACAATAACCCATCTGATGGTTTTCTCCACCCCTTTGCTGAGTAGAATGGACAGAACTGGCAGAGGTTTGGTTGGGTTTTCAAGAGCCCACTAAATGGCACTAAAGGACTACAAGGCGGCTGTTCTGTTCCAGCTGTTTGCTCCAGCAGTTTGCTCCAGCCAATGATTATCCATCACTCTTTGGATTCAAACTACAAGACTCTGCCTCAGTTTATAATTGTTCTTATAAGATTTGAGAGAAACCACTCTCCCCCACCTTCCCGCCCAACCTACCTTCTTTAACACAAACATTTAAATAACTTTTTCCTTTGTGGTATTAGACATTAAACCCAGAACCTCTAGTCTAACTATTTCTTTGTTGAATTTCTATATCATGAAGAACTTAAAAAAAAAATTTTTGTTTTTGCCAGGCAGTGGTGGTGCATGCCTTTAATCTCACCACTCGGGAGGTAGAGGCGGGGGATCTCTGTGAGTGTGAGGCTCAAATAGTCTACAGAGCGAGTTCCAGGACAGCTAAGGCTACAGAGAAACCCTGTCCCAAAAAAACAAAAAAAGCAAAAACAAAAAGCATGAATGCCCACCAAGCTAAAATGGGATTTTTAAAAATAATTTCCTTATTGTATTTTATTATTTATTTACTCTGCCATAGTGTGGAGGCCAGAAGACAACTTCTAGGAGTCAGTTCTCTTCATCCATGACTCTCAGGGACTGAATTCAGGTCGTTACACTTGATGGGCAAGCACCTTTACCCACTGGGCCATCTTGCTAGCCAAAATGGTTTTAAGTGAAACTAAGACTAATTTTTCTTTTCATTGCTGAGAATCCACAGGGCTTTCTTTGTACATGCTTAGCAATGTACACTGCTACAAAGCCGCTAGGCAACTCTACCACTGAGAGACATCCTCAACTCCAAACTAAGACTAACTTTGAAGTGGGTAAAGCATTGGCCTCTCATGAGGACCTGAGTTCAAATCTCCAGAACCTAGATAATGCCAGGCACGGTAGTACACATCTGTAATCCCAGTGCTCCTGCAGCAAGGCGGAGCTGGAGACTAAACCCCTAGAAGACTGCGGCTGTTGTAAGCAAAAGCAAATGAGATCTTGTTTCAAACAAGATGGAAGGTGAAGGACCAGCAACCAAGACTGTCCTCTGACCTCCACAGACATCACGACATACACATACCCAAACACCCACGTGCGTGTCTCTGTCTCTGTCTCTCTCTCTCTGTCTCTCTCTCTCTCTCTCTCTCTCTCTCTCTCTCACACACACACACACACACACACACACAGCCACGTATGACAACATGCATCTGTAACCCCAGCACTGGGGGCCAGTGACAGACACTCTCTGGTCAGCTCACTGGTCTAGCTGAACTAGTGAGCTCCATTTTCAGTGAAGGACCCTGTCTCAAAAGATGGAGCCAGGAATGGGCACATAACTTTAATCCCAGCACTCAGGAGGCAGAGGCAGGTGGATCTCTGAGTTTGAGGCCAGCCTGGTCTACAGAGTGAGATCCAGGACACCCAGGACTACATAACACATAACAGACATCCTGTCTCTCAAAAAAAAAAAGGATGGAAAATAACTGAGGAAGATCTGTGATGTTAGCCTCTGGCCCCCCATGGACAGGTGTATACACACACACACACACACACACACACACACACACACACACGTCAAACATCACTTCCTTAAAACAAAGTGCAGTCTATTTACAAACTCCAAGTAAAAACATCCATTGCCAAACCAACATACACGTATTAGCAACCATTCTCTCACCTTTCAAAGTCCACTATTGTCAATCAAGTGGGTAGTGAGACACAAAGAATGTGTCGGTAATATCAGCCACTTGAAAAATTTAATGCCAGGAAAGTTACTCTAACTTTAAAATTCTACAATGGGGTAGTGCACAGTGGTGCACTCCTTTAATCCCAGCACTCAGGAGGCAGAGACTGGTGGATCTCTTGTGAATTTGAAGCTTGCCTAGTCTACATAGCAAGCGCCAGGCCAGCCAAGGCTACATAGTGAGACTCTGCCTCTAAATAAATAAGTAAATAAATAAATTTATTAATAAGAACTTTTAAGATTCTTGCTACATCTGGAGCCCAATGGTCGGGGTTCGAATTCAAGAAAAAGCTGCTTGCCTGTGGCCTTGTGGGCCCCAGCTCAGACCTGAGCTACAAAAAGCTGTTTGTGGTGGCTCACGCCAGCAGGATTTGCTGAAAAAGGCAAAGGCAGGAAGATCCCGAGTTTGAGGACGACCTAGGAGGCTTGCTAAGGAGAAGTTTCGGCCCGGAACCTGGCCACAAACAGTAGCAGTGGGACCATGGAGGCAGTGGCTGCTGCTCCAAGTTGCCGGCTGCTTCTCTTTGTGTTGGTGACTGTGGTGATGCTGCTACCTGGGATGAAGGGTTTACTGTTGCTTGTTCAGAGAAGAATTGCCAGGACCACTGTGTTACAAGAAAGCATCAGCAAAGGTCAGTTTGGAAAAGTTTGGCAAGACAAATGGTGGGGAGAAATTGCTATCAAGATTTTCTCTTCTAGGGGAGAACACTCATGGTTCCGAGAGACAGACATTTATCAGACTTTGATTGCTCCAAACCACAGAGGAGGCAAAAAAAAAAATCTACAGGGAACCATGAGCACGCCTAACAGTGACTTTGAAATCTTCAAAAGGATGAAGAGACCCCACAAAGATGATTCCACATGGACTATGGTAAAGCCATCAAGCTGATTAACACCAAGGAAAGATCAGCTTTGGACTACAAACTGCTCAGAACAATTTTGAGATGGCTAGCTGAGATGATCCAATCTGACGGACTACTCGAACAAGGACTTGTGACAAGCCCTGAACTTTCCCATTATGCAGAGTGGACAAATGATAAAGGACTTGACAATTAACCCCCCAAAAAAATTTCTTTTCAGGATTCCCTAAAGATGTCTTTGCCCCTAGAAAGCAGGAAGTAATTTTAAGAACATGACATCCACATTCCCAAGAGGTAGGGTGGGTGATTTTTCATTGTTTAATGAGTTATGGATATTGTCATTGTTTACAATGGTTGGTTTCAAGTTGTTAATTGTTAATAGTCAGGAAAAAAGCTGAACGTGGAGATTAGATTCAGAGGTTTTGTTTAAAAAAAAAAAAAGAAAAAGAAGAGAATATAGATAAGAGGTAGATCATTGACTCAACTCTGAGAAAAAAAATAAAGGAATAATAGGATAAATGGGTAGATCAATGAATCTACTCTAAAAAGAAAAAGGAGAAGATATAAAAATGACAAAAGGTAGATTACTGAATCTATTATGAAAAAAGAGAATATGGATATGATAAGATAAAAAGGTCAATTATTAAATCTACTTTTAAAAAGGAACAACTTGTTTTAAATAGGATAAGTAATGAAAATTTTTGTCTGAGTTTATCAAATGTTACTGGACTGGACATTGTTATATATTAATGAAGTTTTTCGTCTGAACCTGTCAAATGTTAATGGACTAGACATCGTTAATGTAATTCTTGAGTGTATATATTGTATATATTTATTGGATAAAGTTTTTCTTGTATTAGTTATAAGCTTTTTTTAATTTCAGACAAAAAAGGGGAAATGTGGTGGTATTGTATTCCCCAAAATATTGTGCACGCTAATAAACTTATCTGGGGTCAGAGAACAGAACAGCCACAATATTAAACATAGAGGATAGGCAGTGGTAGCACACGCCTTTAATCCTAGCATTCCAGAGGCAGAGATCTATCTGGATCTCTGTGAGTTCAAGGATACAGCCAAGCATGGTGACTCACACCTTTAATCCAAGAAAGTGAGCCTTTAATCCCAGGGAGCGATGGCAGAAAGCAGAAAGATATATAAGGCGTGAGGACCAGAAACTAGAGCTGGTTAAGCTTTTAGGCTTTTGAGCAGCAGTTCAGCTGAGATCGATTTGGACAAGGACACAGGAGTTTCCAGTCTGAGGAAACAGGATCAGCTGAGGAATTGGCAAGGTGAGGTAGCTGTGGCTTGTTCTGCTTCTCTGATCTTCCAGCATTCACCTCAATACCTGGCTCCAGGTTTGTTTTTATTAATAAGACCTTTTAGATTCATGCAACATCTGTACAATGAGGGCTGGAGAGATGGCCCAGCAGTTAAGAGCACTAGCTGCTCTTCCAGAGAACCAGGATTCAATTCCCAACACCCGTATGGTAGCTTATAACCATCTGTAAACTTCAGTTCTAGGGAATCTGATGCCCTCCTCTGGCCTCAAATGGTACCAGGCATGCACATGGTGCAGACACACATGCAAACACTCATGCACAGAAAATAATTAAATAAATTAAATTCTCCAATATTATATTTTAAACAGATATCCAATAAGATAGTTCTGCAAGTAAAGGCACTTGCCACCAAGTCTGAAGCTTTATCCCCAGGACTCACATGAAGATATCTGACTCCCACAAGTTGTCCTCTGACCTCCACATGAAAGTTGTGTGGCACACATGCTCACACCCACACCCACAATCATAAATAAATAATAAATCGTAATAAAAAAGTTAACTGCTGTGCCAGACAGTTTTATGGCAACTTGACATAAGTTAGAGTCAACAGAAAGGACAGTGCCTCAGTTGAGAAAATGCCTCCACATGAATGGGCTGTAGACAAGCATGTAGAGTATTTTCTTAATTAGTGATTATGGTGGGTGGTGCCATCCCTGGGCAGGTGGTCCTGGGTGCTATAAAAAAGCAGGCTGAGCAAGCCAGTAAGCAGCTCCCCTCCGTGGCCTCTGCATCAGCTCCCGCCTCCAGGTTCCTGCCCTGTGTGAGTCCCTGCCCTGACTTCCTCCACAACAGACAGTGCTATGGAGGTTCAGGCTGTGTCTCATCACTTTAGTGACAACCCTACCCAGAACAACTGCATTCCTCCTCCAAAGAAAATCAAAGTCCACCTTAACCCACCCAGTCACTCAGCTAGCCCCAAAGCTGCCATCTTTCTAGGCTCCACTAGGTAATTCCAAATCCACGACCATAGTGATGGCCCCAGCTGAAGTCAGGGACAAAGCAAACACAAATGTACGGATTAGGGAAAGGGACTTGCAGGGAGGAGCAGGGCTGAGTGGGGCTAGAGAGTGTGGGAGGGAATGGCAATCAGAGCAGACAGACAGCCCATGTATGAATCTGTCAAAGAACAAATTCAATAAAAGCTGTCTTTAAAACCTACCATCTTCACTAAGCGGGTTTAGTAAAGTATTATTAAATTGCATGCTGAGACAAATGATTATTTGAAAAATAAACCAGATCCTCACCTCACACCAATACAAATTATAAATTAAAAATAAAGAGGCAGGGATACCTTAGTAAGACCCTGTTCAAAAAATAAATTAAAAGGGTTAGAACTGAAATTCAGTGGTAGAGCACTAACATTGAATGCCTGAGGCCCTAGGTTCAATCCCCAGCTTTGCTACTAATCTTAGTAAAAGAAAATTTTATTTAAAATTTATCCTTCAAAGTTCAAATATAAAATATGAATTTAACCTTAGAAATCTCTTTTTAATCTTATTATTACCATTACTGTGTATATGTAGGATGTATGTGAATGTGTGTATACATCCTGGCATACATGTGGAGAACAGAGGACACAATGGAGTCAGTTATCGCCTTCCATTATTAGTTTCATAGATCCAACTCTAACCAAATCTCTAAGATCCAGGCCCAGTGAGGGAGCCTGTCCCAAAAATACGGTAGACAGGGATTTAAACAGACAACAGATACCAACCTTTGGCCTACACATGCTCACATGTGCACACGAACCCTCCTGACTATGCTCCAACACAAGAACACAGAACTGAAACTGCAAGGGTTTTGCCGCCTCTTTCTTTATACCTAACTGGATTAATACCTGCCAAATAGTCTAAAAACACCAATTATTCTTAGAATTAAATGTTTCCAGAATTTAGAGTGACAAGAAATGAACCTTTGAATAAAATTCCATTCTACTGTTTGAGTACTTAGCTTTTTTTTTTTTTTTTTTAAGATTTATTTATTATGTATACAATGT
>CABHPP010128999.1:33748-45469 GCA_902168425.1 Peromyscus attwateri | reverse complement strand
AAAAAAAAAAAAAGGGTGCAAGCCCTGGACAGCCACCTGCCTATAGTTAAGGTGAGCAGGAATTCCAAACTCTACAAACTTACAAACAGCTCCACATGCTTTCAGGGTTCTGCAGGATCCTGGCCTTGTTTGAAAACGAGGGCACCAAACAAACAAATGTGTAACTGGCATTTTCTCTAGTCCCACCCAGGCCTGCAGCTGCTCAGACCCAAATGAACACACAGAGGCTTATATTAATTAAAACTGTATGGCCTAATGGCTCAGGCTCTTTGCTAGCTAGATCTTACATCTTAAATTAGCCCATAATTCTTATTTTTGTTTAGCCACATGGCTTGGTACATTTTCCCAGTTCTGCCTTCACATCTTGTTTCCTCTGTGTCTGGCTGACAACTCCTGACTCAGACTTCCTGTTCCCAGAATTCTCCTCTCTCTTTGTCCTGCCTATACTTCCTGCCTGGTTACTAGCCTATCAGCGCTTTATTTATTAACCAATCAGAGCAACACATTCACAGCACACAGAGCAACATCCACAGCACAAATGAACAAACAAAACAACAAACTCAAAAAGGCCACAAGAAGGAGTTTCACATTCATACAGACAATAGATGAGACATACATCTGTGAGGGGTTGCCAATGGCAATGTGCCCTCAGTGAGACAAAGACCCTCAGTGAGAGGCAGCATGTGGTGAGGTTGCCATTCATTGATGATTCTGTATGCTCATTCATTCATCATGCATTTATTCATTCATATATTCATTTATTCATTCACTCAATCATTCACACCTTCCCTCTCTCCCACTGCAGGACATTGGACCAGTTCTCTTGGCTTCTCTTCTCCTGTTACCTCCCATTCTTCCTTTGTGCACCATAAAACCTCATTACTTCATAGAAACCTCCTTGGCACCTTCTAGCTCTACCTAATAGTAGATTAGGCTCTTAATGAACAACAATCTCTTAAAGAGAATAGAGATCAAGTAAATATTTTCTGAAGGAATTAAAAAACTAATCTATTCAGCCAAACATTATTTTGTCTTTTCACTAAGCAAGAATTTACCAGCAGTAACTGTGAGGAGGTGAGTCTTGCCTGGCCATGTGGGTCAGAATGGAATGGACAGTATCCATGTAAGGAGCTGAAAATGATACAGATTTCAACATGGGTCTAGATTGGAAGTTTGTGGAACTAACCAGAAAGAACAGGAAGACAGGAAGTAGTGAGGAATCTCTTAGCACTTTTGCCAAGTTCATATGACCTAGAATTTGAGGTCTAATTTTTCTGATAAGGAAGCTGTGGCCTAGAGAGATTACATATGGTATTTTGAAGTCATAGAAATGATGTACATGTTTCCCTGAGATTTCTCTGAACTGATTAAACATAGTTGTGGGATGAACTACAGGAACCTGGGGTATATTTCATATCTTGGATTTAAAGAAGACAAGCTATTGCCAAAGAAGTGGAAGGACCCACAGTGTAGATCCCAGAGGAAACGTCTGTAAGAACAAGGGAACCCTTCAGAGCCTTAGGATTCCCCTCAGCTAATGGTAGAGAGAGAGTGCCAGCACCCCACTAAGATAGGGGTGCTGCCCTCCGAGGTTAATTTAACCACTGCCGAGTTTTACCAAAAAGCAAACTCTCCTGGTGGTGCTCTAGAAACTTTAGGGTGGTGGTCACTTGCTCTACAGAGCTTGTCATTCTGCATAGTAGTAGATGATCACTTGTGTACCATATTTTTTGGACTAAGTGCATCTCTGCCTTGAGATGTTTTAAAATCTTTCACATCCAATAGTACTTGGCCCAGTGACATTTCTGAGTAACCTAAAGTGGTTTGTTCAGTATGAGTCAGTTGGCAAGTAGGGGAGAGCGGGGGCTTGAGCTTGGATCTCTGACTCAGCTCTTGTTTTCTGTTACAGTGACCACAGGTGGCCCATGGAAAAGGAAGTTTCTCCAGCAGACTGGAAACAGAGGTTAGGTGTTAAAGCCCTCAAGTATATTTTCCAGCTTTATTAATAGAAATTATGTGCATTCGAGGCATGCAGTGTGAAAATCTAATATACACATACATTGTAAAATGATTAGCAAAAGTGAGTTAATTCAGTCATCACCTTACACAGTTATCATTTGCGAGCATGTATACATGCACTGAAAGATCCTCTCTCTCAGCAAGTGGTATTTGCTCCCTCCTTATCAATGTGGTCATCATGCTATATGTCGGAGCCCAGAATTTCCTTACTAGCATTGAAAATTTGTTCCATTTGACCAACACCAAATTTCATTTTCCTTGTGAGTCGCCCTTTCTGAAAACTCTTCTTGTTACCATGAGTAGTAGTGGAAAGGGGCAAATGAGCAGCAGCTGGTATGGATAATGATCGTTAGTATTACACCCACTAGGTATTTATTTCTTTTGGTGAGGGGTTCTAACTCAGGCCTGTGCACAAGCTAAGCAAATGCTTTACCACTGACTCTTAGCTCTTAAAAATTATACTTCTGGAATAAGCAATCCATATGCACAGTATAACACATGTAATCACTACAGAATTGTAATGAACTAGCATCCTTACACTGCTCTATTTTGCTCTCTACCAGCACCTGCCCTTAGCAGTGTGAGTGTTGAAGGACCATTCACTTGTGTTGACAGTAAGAAGAAATGAAGTAGCAGGGCCTCCTCCATATCCATGTCAGGAAGGAGGCACATGATGCCTCTGGTAACCTGCAGGAAAACAGCCAGAAGTCAAAGGTGGTGGAGGAAACAGCTGCCTGAAGAGAACATACCTGAGGGAGAAAGAACTTGGCTGCACTACAAACTGGAAGCTTTTGAAAGGGTGGGGATTCTGAGAACATGGGGTGATTTTCTAGATTGCTTTAACAGAGTCTACCTCCACCCCAGTACCCCACACAGTCAGATCCCAAATGATTTGGTTTCGAGGGAACACACTAGGAAAGAGATAGAGCACAAGGGCTGTGGTTTTGAAAGTTTCAGGAGAAGTTAAGCACCTCTCAGAATCTCTCCATGACAGCAGGTCATCCTGAAGGGGTCGAGAGACCTCCTTCCTCAGCTCACCTCAGACCCTGGAGTTCCTCTGGGAGCTCTCAGTGGTGATGGAGAGACACAGAGGCAATGAAGCTTGGGATGGAGTTCTGTAACAGTGACTGATAGAAGTGGACTTCACAGGCCACGGGCCCCCAAGAGCCAGCCTCTCCAGAATCCAGGGCCATAGGGGAATGCAGTAGCATTGTGAACATGGTAGATGAAAACTGCCTGCTGGCTGTGTCCGGGCTGTTGTCTTGTTCATCCTGATGCTTGCTCATTCTGCCTTCCTTGCCAGATTCTTTTCCTTCCCTTTTCTTGTCTAGTTCCTACTTATACTTTAGACTTGATAAGGCAACTCTTTCCTGGAGGCCCACACCACCCTCCACATCAGTATCTCATCAACATGATTCCTATTAATACAATAAGCTAATGAGCAGTCTGCAAACTTCTGATGTGGGAGTGTTGTGCTTAGTTTCATGATTATAAAGCTTGGCTTTCAATAACTACATTAAGGAAGTAGAGAGCTCCTACATGATGCTCTCAAATATATCAAAGGTTCCCGTTGTCCATGCAAAAGACCCTTCAGGGATAATTTGAGTTGCCTGGTTTTCTCCCTTCTGCTGCGTTGGCAGATTTCGTGATATATTGTTAGAAAAAAGCCCCATGGCAAATTTACCTGTTGAACTATCTGCCAGATTCTAGCAGACCTTGGTTTCAAAGTGATCAGATCTTCATCAGACTGCCCTGGAAAATACCTGCATTTAATATTCCATGTAGCCCTTTTATTTTGAGTCTGTCAAAGTACTGTCTATATTATTCAAGTTTGAGTCATTTACCAAAAACAAAAAAATAAGAAAGCTCAACTGAGAAATCTAATCCTATTTCAGAGGGAACTGTGAGCCCGAGGCCTGACAAAAGACTCCGTATCATCCTTATTTCCCCCTGCTGCTGTTTTAAATCCTCCTGATGCTTATCTCCATTCCAGACATGATGCTTGGAATAATTTAACCTGGAGGCAAGATTGGACATAGAAAATGGGTCAACCCAGATGAGATGGATATATGCTAAATTATTTCTAAGTGACATTAACAGGAATTGGTATACTCCTAGTATTTAAGCCTTCCTATGTTTTCAGAAGATGGAGAAAAGTATGATTTATCTAAGTTCTGCTTCATGTAGTTCCAATGAAGTGGACTAAATTTGTGTCTAAAGTTTGCAAACCTACACATAACAGTGCAAACCGGAAGTTATACACTGTGTTAAAAATGTAATTCCCCCCCCTTGGAGGGCAAGGGGACAGGAATGGGGGAGTAGGCAGGAGAATCAATGTTTAGGTCAAACATTTGAAGTTGGAGTGCAGTCTTCTTAATCATCACTTTCATTTCTGTCTTCTAGGGAACTCTGCGCACTAGAAAGCAGTGGAAAACACTAGGTTGCATCAGACATTGAAGAGGAACTACAGTATCGTGCCAGAGACAGGATCTCAGTGAGATTTCGTTAAAAGCTGCTTGTTTAAAGGTAGCAGCTTTGAGGGGTGGGAAGCCAATGGTGTTCTAGAGTCCACTTGTCTTCAGCAATGTTGGCCCATGCTGAGAGGAATGATGTGCTTTGACACTCCGGTTCCACTCAGCATAGGTTTGCAGGGCTAGGTTTCCATTGAAGAGATAGTGCATGGCTTCTCATGCCCTTCAGATGCTTCTCTAAGGAGGATGTCTCAGATTCACTCTGTGGCACAATGCTCACAGTAGAGGTAATATGTTTAGGATTTCACCCTAATTCTGATAGGCCAGTGGTTTTCATATATTTATTTTTGACTTGGTATCTAATATTAGCTTGTAGTCTTAGTAGCACTAAATATGACCCAGGGAGAAAAGAAGGCAAAGGCATAGCCAGAGAGCATGCTGGAGAGGACCTGTGTGCTGCAGTAAGGTTAGCTGATGTTCAGGCTGCTCTTTCAATCATAAAGGTCGGTTCCACTTGACCTCCTCAGCTCTCAGAAGGAACATTGCCTAGGCATCGTTATCCTTACAGTGAGAACAGTGGAACTGGAGAAGATAAGGGACTTTCCTGGGATCACATTCCAGTATTCTGACCCCATAGTGGGGTCAGATGGCACCGAGGGCTGGTGACTACCGTCCAATGTCTGTGCGAAGGCACTGAGTCCCAGCTTCAGGAATGATCTAGGTGGAATGGGGTCCTCCCAGACGGTACTTTAGGGAGGATGCAGGGAGGAGTGCTTATCGAAGATGGTCCAGGGAGCACCTGTCATGGGGAGAAGAGCAGGAAGTGACAAGGAAGGACAAAGACAACACTGAAACTCGCCAAGTGAGTCACGGAAAGAAGACAGACATTCTGCAGGAGAAAACCACTGGTGGGAGCGATGGGAGGGAGGTAAGTCCCTGCAGCACTGGGCCTGCGTGTCAGAGCTGGGACAGTAGTACCTAGAGTTTCTTCCCATCGCCCCAGGAAGTCCCCCATGGAGGGCCGTGAGCATTCCTCAGAACACACGCTGCACTTGTAGTAGAAAGGGGGGTTGCCAGCCAGGTACATTATAGATGGAAGTTGTTCAGGGGAAGTTCTTACGGAAAGTGACTAAACACCCCATTGCCCTGTGTGTTACTTAATGTTATGTGTACAGAAGTTGGTGGGAGTCTTGGCACTAAGAAACTGTTCAGAGGATGAAACTAGAGAACAGAGGTATTAAAGGAGATGACGGCTTCAAGCTGACCTTCAGCAGCTGACTGTGATCTGCCTCTCTGTCCTAGTGGAGGTCGCTTAAGTGACATCCACACTGAACATTTCCCGTTTCTGGGGCTGGCACTGCACAGCCTTCGGGAGACCAGGTGAGCTGACCTTCCTCTAGGAGGGAAGTGAGACTTGATACAAACTTGATCCCTATAGCTTATGTAAGTCCCTAGCCAAAGATCACTCATTAGCCAACTGGGTTCATAAAACCAGGGTCACTGTGCATTTGAACCATTCCAGTGCAGATCTGGGAGCGCTGGGGCTGAGGACTGTTCCTCATGCGGTGTCACAAGCTTGGGTGCAAGCTCTTACTAATCCCTGGGACCCACAGTGTGAAATGGAGTGTGGAAAGGGAAGCTGGTGAACAGATCTTCCCTTTCTCGCTCTGAAACCTCCTGGTAGTTTCCAGGGAACACTCAAAAAAAGGTACATTCTGTAAGTGTGTGCCGAGCTGGCTGAATCCAGGGTCTCATCAAGGGAAACTTGACTAATTCTAGCACAGAATCAGTGTGTATTAGTTAAGTGCATAGGCTCCACTACAAAGGTGTGTGCATGTTTAGGACTTGAGTTGCTTCTGTAAACGTGTGTGTGTGTGTGTGTGTGTGTGTGTGTGTGTGTGTGTGTAGTCTTGGGACTTGTCCTCTTGGAAAGCTAAGATAGCATTTTTGAGCTGAGGGAGTATACCAACCATGATATAGTTGTAAGAAAGAACTCATTAATCCCACAGTGACTGCAGTTGCAAACAGCCTTTCAGAGCCTGTCTGAATTGAGACAGAGGCAGTCTACATCCTCACGTTGGTCGGTCATTGAGCATAGGCTGTCCGTAGAAGGGATGTGTGATCTTGGGTAAAGAATCTCTTCAGCAGAGGATGGTCTAGGAGAGGGGTTCATTTGACAACCCCTAGCCACACTGCTGACAGCAGAGGAAGAAATGTGTTCTCAGACTCTGAAAGAACTGATACGTCTGAGTGGTGCTTCACAGATTCACTTGCCTTTTTTTTTTTATTTTATTTTTTATTTTTGAGACAGGGTCATCCTGGCTGTCCCGGAACTAGCTCTGTAGACCAGACTGGCCTCCAACTCACAGAGATCTGCCTTTGTCTGCCTCTGTAGTGCTGGCATTAAAGGCGTGTGTCACCACTGCCAGCTCACTAGCTTCTAATTGTAAGTTCTGGGACCCACTCTCCAGATGCCCCTAGGATTCTTTACCTGGGGAAATTTATGATAAGGGGGAATGGAATAAACTAGAGCTGTCTCGGTAGCAACTGCTTTCAAAAGGTACTCACTGTCTTCCTAGTTAACTACCAGTTCAAGCTTCCCTTTATCTGGACAAGGCAGTTTACTTGGTGAACACAAAATTAGACTCTGACTGATATACTTACCAAATTTCCATCAAGAGATACCAAACTAGATTATCTGCATACCCAATATAGTTTTTGCTGTTCACATTCTGAAAACACAATCCTACAGTTTCCTGGTGATAAGAGTCAGTTCCTTGATCACAATACTGACTCTGTTGTTCCCTTGGAACAAACCTTGTCATTAAATGAGATGTTTACTGTGTTCCCTGGTAGAAGCAGGAACCAACAATAGTGTGAGCCATTGACTCTGTGCAGGGCTCAGCTCCTATCATCTGAAAGGCAAGTAATTTAGTAAGGCCAGCCTCCTACACCTTGCTACTGATTCTGTAGGTTCACAGAGCATTCAAGTGTGACCTGAACTGTAATTGTTGTCTGTCCTAAGTAAACAGTTGTTCCTGATCTTCCTTTTTGATAGAGATTGAAAGAATGCATTTGTTGGATCCGTAGCTGAAAGTTGTTCCTGAGGCAATGCTAATCTGCTTTAGTCAAGATATTCCATCTGAAGCTGGTCATGGTTGTGCATACCTGTAATTCCTACCAGAGAGGCTGAGATTGGAAGATCACAAACTCAAGGCCAGATTGGGCTATACAACGTGACTCTGACTTAAAAAAAAAAAAAAGTTATCCACATGACAAAGTTGTTAAAATTGGGTCCAGTGCTCAGGACTTTGAGAAAGTCAACAGTCACCCCTCACAATGACCTGTGAATTAAATGGCAATGTAATGGGGACCCACATGACTCCTGTGTCCTTAGACCTGCCTTTCCATAAGAACCAGACACTGTTTTTTATTTACTATTGTGGCTAGGTTGGGAAGGGGCAGTTTCCGAGGCTTTCCCAAGGTAATGTACAGGACTCTGCCAGTAAGCATATCCACTCAGTGAACTTATGGACAAGAAAATGCTTACTAGGCAAGTCCAGGGAGCAGAGAACCTACTGCAAAACAGAATTCTATTCATTAATTGGCTTCCATGTGTCTCTTCTCCAGTTGAATGGGATAGGGAGAGTTAATATTGCTATGGCTCCTCAGATTTCAGTGTCAACTTGCTGTCTATGTCCAACTGTTCTCAAAATGCTTAAGATTTCTCCCTTTCCCTGTGTTCTCTGTGTACAGTTACCTGCATAAATGAACATAGATCCCTTTAGGGAAGGATTGAGGTCAATACAATATGCTCACCATGGTATCACAGGGTCCTTCTTGTGTTCCTTTCAATGAGTAAATTCTAGGACAGAACATTGGTTTAGATCTAGAATTGGGCTAAAGATACTCTTTTCATCAGGCTCTCTCTGGTTTGATTCCCATTTTTTACTTCCTTGGCTCATATAGTTGGATATTATCCTTATTGTCTTGTATTCTATTCACTATCTCTATGGGGTATGGCACTTGTGACCACCTTGCTTCTATTTTCAAGATCCCACTGTCACTATTACTGTCAACGAGTTTAACTGTATCACATCTACTATTATTGGCCTGGTCTCCAAAAGGATGGCAGCTATGGAAATTCTTAGTGATGTATATATTCCTTGCCACTTCGCCAGATAGAAACTCTTCTAGTCCCTCTTGTGGAGCAAAGCCAGCGGATGTATTTTCTCATCTTATGTAGCATACATGTTCTGGTATGCCTACTCTAATCTTTGTGGTCCATTCTTTTAGTGTTTGCCATGGAGGTTCTGGCACATGTACTTAATGGTTCCTATCACTTCCAAGATCCATCCTAGTTATATCTTAGAACTGTCTTTTTGGGGTGTAAATTATCCCTTACAAATATACTGCTGCATATGTTACTAGCTAGGTCCAGAAGTTTATTTGGGGGGAGTATAATTTTTTTAGAAGGCCCAGAACTTTCTCAACTGGGTTATGTTCTAATGTAATTATAGTTAGATGTCTCATAATCAAGATGGGATACAGGAATCGTGACTGAGAGGGTGTATTACTTAGTTATTGCTGTATAACAAATTAGCATCAAAATCTAGCAGTTTAAAACAAAAATGTATTGGCTCACAATTTCTGACTCAAGGCTCTAAAATTGGAGTCAAGGTGTTCGTTGGTATTGCTGTCCCTTCCAAGAGGGTTCATGATGTGAATGTCGCCAGGAAGTGTCAGTTACTTACTGGTAATTGGCAGGAAGTCTTAGTTCCTTGCTTATGGGTCTCTTCACAATGCTTCTTGATTATCTCAGAAATGTAGAAAGCAGCTTTCCCCAGAGAGAGTAGTCCGAAAAAGTAAACACAAGGGAAACAGAAATGTCTTTTATGGTCTACTGCAGCCTTCACAGCTGTCGTTTCTGAAATACCCTGTTGATTACAGTGAGCCCTGTTCAAAGCACAGGGCCGAAGAGATGGCTTAGTGGTGAAGAGTGCCCACTGGTCTTGCAAGGGACCCTATTTGGGTTCCCAGCACCCATGTCAAGTGGCTCCCACACCCTATAACTCCTCTCCACCAGCTCACACCCTCTTCTGGCCTCTGCAGTCATCAGCCTCCACACAAACAAACACATACATATAATTTAAAAAGCTACATCTTAGAAACAAAAGTAACAGAAACTACACAGAAGCAGGTTTATGGAGGTAGTGAGTATTGCGGCTGTTTGTGAGGCTGCCTAGCACAGCCTTTGCCCTAAGTCCTACCTCTCTTCAGGTAAGGAGTGACCGAGCTTTAACCTTTACCAGAAAGGAATAAGCAATGCTTAGCTCTCCAGCTTTAGGAGAACCCCGGGGCTTGAGATTTTCAAGTGCACCAGTTTAAATGCCCCCATCCCAACTACAAGAGTCTCCCCTGTTAACTGTAGACCAGGGCTAGGAATGCAGCTCACCTGGTAGAGTGCTGGCCTAGCATGCAGGAAACTCTGGGTCCACACCTAACACCACATAAAACCAGGTGTTGTGGTGCATGCCTGTAATCCCAGCACTCAGGAAGTAGAGACAGGAATATGAGAAGTTCAAGGACATTCCTAGCTACAAAGCAAGTTGGAAGCCAGCTTGGGCTACATGAAACCCTCTCTCAAAAACAAAACAGAATGTGGTGGTTTGTTTGAATGAGAATGGTTCCCCCCACACACACACACCCACACCCCCTCATGTTTGAATCCTTGGTTCCCTGGAGGAAGTGTGTCACTGGAGGTGAGCTTTGAGGTCTCAAAGACCCATGCCATCCCCAGTTAGCGCTCTCTCTCTCTCTCTCTCTCTCTCTCTCTATCTCTATCTCTATCTCTATCTCTGTCTCCAACTTGTGATCAGGATGTAAGCTCTCAGCTACTGCTCTAGCATCAGACCCGCCTGCTCCCTTGCTTGCTCCCTGCCCAAATGTTCATGGACTTACCTTCTGAAACTGTAGCCCCGATAGACTCTTTTCTTTTCCCCTAAACATTGCCTTGGTCATAGTGTCTCCTCACAGCAACAAAACAATGACTGAGACACAAAACAGGGACCAGAATTTGATTTATTCTTCTTGCCTGAGCATTTAGTCTCCAGTAGGGCTCTTCTATTTTTCCAATGAAGCTCTGGTACTCAGTGTTTTCTTCTCACTTGGCTATAGGACATGAAAACGTAATCTCTCATTATATAATATGTGTCCAACAACCTCTGTAATTCCCATTTAGCACTTAAAAATTGACACCTAAAATTGTGCATACTTATGTGGTACATAATGTGGAAAATCTTGGTGATTTTCAATATGCATATACATTATATAATGTTCAGACCTTATGTTTAGCTTAAATTACTGACTAATCACACACAGATTTTCACTGTCTTTCTGGAACACTTTTTTCCAAGAGTAGTCATGTAATTCCTTAGTCTGTGTAGTTAGTATCTGTCCATCTCTCCTGCTGGCTCTGCTTCACTCCAGGGTGTTCACTTTCACTCTTTCCTCCCTTCAGCACCTGAGGGCAGACTTAACAATTGAACTGATTTGCTCATCAGGTCTACTGGCATTTCATTTTATCATAGGAGACACCAATTTTAGTTCAATTTTAGTTCCGCTTTGGGATTATTCCTGCACTTACTGTAGCTGGAACAAGTTTGCTAAGAAGTGGGATCTATGGTGGGCACTGGGAAGGCTGAGGCAGGAGATCATGAGTTCAAAGCCAGTTTGAGCTATCAGAGTGAGACCGGGTCTCAGAAGAGGGCAGAGCTCCATATGGACGTTTGAATGCTGGAGGGTACTGGTGAATCTCCTTACCAGTGAAGGAAATGCATGGAGCAAAAGAAGACGACCTAAAACAGCTACAGGAAGGTCCTCACGCAACACTGTGGGCTGCTCTAGATGGAAGATGACTGTGGGGAGTGGACGAAGCTCTGAGTGGATGTATATTGTTGACATGGGCACAGCCATGTCAAGGACCCCAATGCCACAGACCCACGGGAGTGGAAAAACCTTCCCAGGGTGAGGCCCAAAGGGATTGCAAGGCCTTCCTCTGGTCATAGTGTGAATGCTCACAGTATGCAGAAGCCATCAACCACAGCTTCCTCCACTGAAGCCTGAAACTGCTCCCTGCAGAGACCTACTACTGAAGTTAGCTAGCCCCGCCTCCTCATCCGTCTGAACACAATAACCCCGCCTCCTTATCCATCCGAACACAATAACCCCG
>CABHPP010128999.1:0-24885 GCA_902168425.1 Peromyscus attwateri | reverse complement strand
TGTAGCTTTGCACCTTTCCTGGAACTTGCTTTGTAGACCAGGCTGGCCTCGAACTCACAGAGATTCACCTGCCTCTGCCTCCCGAGTGCTGGGATTAAAGGCCTGCACCACCACCACCCGGCACTGTACCCTAGTTTTAATTGGATTATTTGGTTTATTGATATCTAGTTTCTTGAGTTCTTTATATATCTTGGAAATCAGCCCTCTGCCAGATGTAGAGTTGGTGAAGATCTTTTCCCATTCTGTAGGCTGCCACTTTGTCCTATTGATGGTGTCCTTTGCCATACAGAAACATTTCAACTTCATGAGGTCCCATTTATTAATTGTCAATCTTAATACCTGTGCTATTAGTGTTATGTTTGGGAAGTTGTCTCCTCTGTCAATGCATTCAAGATTATTTCCTCCTTTCTCTTCTATCAGGTTCAGTGTATCTGGATTTATGTTGAGGTCTTTGATCCACTTGGACTTGAGTTTTGTGCAAGGTGATAGATGTGGATCTATTTGCAGTCTTCTACATGCTGACATCCAGTTGGACTAGAACTATTTGTTGAAAATGCTTTCTTTTTTTCCATTGTATAATTTTGGCTTTTTTTTTTTCAAAAATCAGGTGTCCATAGGTATGTGGATTAATGTCAGGGTCTTTGATTCAATTCCATTGATCCACGTGTCTGTTTTTATGCCAATATCATGTGATTTTTATTACTATAGCTCTATAGAAGAGTTTGAAATCAGGGATGGTGATACCTCTAGAGGTTCTTTCATTGTACAGGATTGTTTTAGCTATCCTGGGTTTTTTATTTTTCCATATGAAGTTGAATATTGTTCTTTTAAGGTCTGTAAAGAATTGTAATGGGATTTTAATGGGGATTGCATTGAATCTGTAGATTGGTTTTTGGTAAGATGGCCATTTTTATTATGTTAATCCTACCAATCCTTGAACATGGTAGATCTTTCCATCTTATGATATCTTCTTCAATTTCTTTCTTCAAAGATTTGAAGTTCTTGTCATACAGATCTTTCACTTGCTTGGTTAGAGTTACACCAAGATATTTTATATTATTTGAGGCTTTTGTAAAGGGTGTTGATCGCTTCTTGGCCTTTTGGCTAAGATCAAGTGTAGTAAAGGGTGTTGATTCTCTGATTTCTTTCTCATCCCATTTATCATTCATATGTAGGAAGGCTAATGATATTTTGTTGTTGTTGTTGTTAATCTTGTATCCAGCCACTTGACTAACGGTGTTTATCTGTAGAAGCTCCTTGGTAGAATTTCTGGGATCGCTTATGTATACTATCATTTCATCTGCCAATAATGATACTTTGACTTCTTCCTTTCCAATTTGTATCCCCTTGATCTCTGTAAGTTGTCTTATTGATCTAGCTAGAACTTCAAATACTATATTGAATAGGTATAGAGAGGGTGGAAAACCTTGTCTTGTTCCTGATTTTAGTGGAATTGCTTTGAGTTTCTCTCCATTTAATTTGATGATGGCTGTTGGCTTGCTGTATATTGCTTTTATTATGTTTAAGCATGTCCCTTGTATCCCTGATCTCTCCAAGACTTTTATCATGAAGGGATGTTGGATTTTGTCAAAGGCTTTCAGCATCTGATGAGATGATCATTTTTTTTCTTTCGGTTTGTTTATATGGGGGATTACATTGACAGATTTTTATATGTTGAACCATCCTTGCATCCCTGGGATGAAGCCTACTTGATCATGGTGGATGATCTTTTTGATGTTTGAATTCAGTTTCCAGTATTTTATTGATTATTTTTGCATCGATGTTCATGGGTGAGATTGGTCTGTAATTCTCTTTCTTTGCTGAGTCTTTGTGTGGTTTGGGTATCAGGGTGACTGTGACCTCATAGAAAGAATTTGGCAATATTCCCTCTGTAAAGGAAGGGTTTTTATTTTTATTAAATCTTTATGTTCCTTTTTCGGAGCAAGATTCCTGATATGTACAGTGATATATTTACTAAACAGAGTCCTGTGAAGAAATTACAGAAGTTATTTTTTAAAGATAAGCAAAACTGAGAAACTTTAATTAGAATAAGAAAAGAATACAAATAAAATTAAAACTGAAAGCCAAGACATCCCAGCTGATTCCAGTGAAACACAGAAGAGCAGGAGGGGCTGCAGGGGCAGTGATGCTCCAGCATCTAACTGAGAAGAAACATTCCAGCTACCAAGGTGAAGCCATGAAGTAGAAAACCTGAATTGGCTGATAACAGACAGTGAAGCCAGACCAGTTACTAAACTGTCCCATCTGGGACAGAGATATCTGAGGACAAAAAAGAAACTGTACCTTCATCTTACAGCAAACACAGAAATAAACACCAGATGGGTTAAAGACTTAAATATGAGACCCAGAACAATAAAAGTCCTAGAAGAGGGCTAGTGAGATGGTTCAGTGTTAAAGGCACTTGCTGCCATGCTTGGCTTGAGTAGAAGGAGAGATGTGACATCTTTAAGTTGTCTTCTGACCTCCAGCTGCATCGCGGCATGCAAGTGTCCCCCAATAAATTCAATAAATAAAAATTCAATACTTTTTTAAAATCCAAAACAAACAAAAAAAAAAACAGGGAAAAGCTCTTTTTTATTTGAATTTAGCAATGGTTTTGGGACTATTCCAAAACACCCAAGAAGCTAGAATTTCCCAGCAGGGCTATCCCACACCAAGAAGCTAGAATTCCCCAGCAGGGCTGTCCCACACCAAGAAGCTAGAATTCCCCAGCAGGGCTATCCCACACCAAGAAGTTATAAAATAGCAAAAGAAGTGAGAGAAGGAAAGGTGTGGGGACAGAAGAGGGGCTAGGGGACAGGAGAGAACACTTGCAAATTAAATATAGATGGCATCTAATATCCAAAATACAGAAGGAACTCATACAATTTACCATAGAAATACAGATTAAAAGTGGACAAAGAATCTGAACAGAGAGCTTCCCAACAAAGACGCATGGTTAATGGCTGCATGGAAAACTGATCATATCATCAATAGAATACAAATCAAAGGCACAATGAGAATTCACTTCATACTTTTTAGATTGGCTATCTTCAAAAGTAAGTATTGTTGATCAGTTAGAGGAAAAGGAACCCAGGTACAGTGTTGATGGAAAACAGTACAAAAGGTCCCTTTAAAACTCAAACTAGAACAGCCAGGTGTTCTAGCAATCCCAATCTTGGTATTTATACGTGGGGAATGCTGTCAGGATCTCAAAGAAACATCTGTACCCCAAGCACATTGCAGCGTTATTCACCATAGCCAAGACACAGAAACTAAATCAAGAACACACATGCATACACACATACATGCATGGATATAGGCACACTGGAATATTATTCAACCTGAAAAAAGAAGTCTCATCATTTGCAGCAACATAGATGAACCCAGAGGACATCATGATACATGAAGAAAGCCAAATAGGCAAAAACTGAACAACCTCCCTTAAATGTGGAGGTTGGACTCATGGAGAATGAGAGCGGAACATTGGTTGCAGGGGTCTGGAGGCGATGGGGATTTTGGTCAAAGACTAGAGATTTGGGCTTATAAGTTGAACAAGTCTAGAAATCTGATATTTAGTATGGTGAATATATTTAGCAACACTGTATAATGTACTGGAACTGTGTGGAGAATAGAGCTGAATGGTTTTATAAAAGAAAACCAGGTAGCAGTTTGAGGTGAGGTGCTAAATATGTTAATTGGCTTAGTTGTTTTGGGGTGCCTTTTATCAGTGTGCTCCTTTGTCAAAGGATTGTGTTGTATACCTTAAATATATACCTCATTTGTCAGTCATTATTATACTTCTATAAAGGTAGCAGAGGAAAGTGATATAGATAAAAGTTAAGAGGAACAGTTCAGGCAAAATGCCAGGCAGATCTCATGGTGCCTTTATCAGGAGGTGTAACTAACTGCATAGAGAGACCATCTGGGTAAGAGAAGATGAACTTGCTGGAATGGAAAGAATAAGTGAAAAACGTTAACTGTTCTCCAGAAAGCAAGAGTCCGTAGGAGGTTCTCAAGGGTGTGGCACCTTGTGCAAAAGAGGAACTTCAAATTAATGCCAGCAGCGGATAAGCTGAGTACGCAAGCCAAGAGAAAATTTTAGTGTGGAGATTTTATCTGTTTTACCTGTCATTGTCTCCAAAGCACCTAGACAGTGCTTGGTATGAGGTCAAACTCTACTCAGTGCAGATGATTAATCAAAAAAATGTTGGCAAAAGTTCACCTAGAAAATTTCTGCAATAACCGCCCATGCTGCAAGCTGAGACTGGAGTGGGAAATGAGTGGCTACGTGCAACATGCGGACTACATGAGGAAGCTGCTGTGCATGCTCAGTAACCTCACATCCAGGGAGAGCAAGAATGAGAAGAATTGGATGAGTTGAGTACTTGGATGATAAAGATCCCAAAGCTGTTCAGGGGAAGGTAGTAAAGAATGTGTTATTCATTCACTCATCCATTCACTCAACTGACAACACCACAGGCAGATAGAAAACCCACAGGGGCTTACAGTGGGATAGCTCTTTGTAGATCTAAAGCATCAGAAAGGACAGTGGGGCGGAGCTGAGTGTGCGAGAGGAGAGCACCGGGGTGAGAGAGCGCATCTTGGGTGCTGAGCACTAGGCAACAGGAATGTGGCCTAGGACTGCAGAGACAGCAGGGTGGATGATCCTTTTCTACTAGGAGAGCCGAGATGTGGGAACGGCACCTTTCTATGTAAATACAGCCTCTGTAGATATAACCAAGTTAAGATGAGGTGTGCTGTATAAGGACTGCCTCTAAATCCAACAGGTGCTATCCTTATCCAAGATAGAAAGTAGGGAAGGGGGGCACAGCCATCCAGGAGAAAGCCACCTGAAGACAGAGGAAGAGACTGGCATTCAGCAGCCACACCCAAGAAGCACCAGGATGGGGAGGATTCCTCTTAGAGCATCCTGAAACTGAGGTCCCTCTCATACCTCAGTTTTAAATTTCTGACCTTCAGAACGGTGAAAGATTGTATATTTGTTGTTTTAAGCCGCCAAATTCATGACACTTTGTTAAGATAGCTCTAGGAAGCTAATTCAGTAGGACTCTAATGTTGCCTGTAGTGTCTGTTATTGAATGGAGCCTAGCGTCTTTCCTTCTCTCTTTCTTTGTTATCTGTATCAGTAAGCCTTCTGACTGCTCTGACAGAATACCTGATGGAATCACTTAAAGGAAGAAGGACTTACTTTGGCTCCCAGTTTCAGGGGATCCAGTTCACCATGGCAAGTAGGAAGCAGCATTCATAGGCAAGCAGAGGAGAGTGTCACTACTCAGCTGATTTTCTTCTTTTTCTTCCCTTATTCCATCTAGGCCCTCGGTCCATGGATGTTGGCATTTGTTACCAGGGTAATAACAATACTAATTCCCCCCTATCAGTTAGCCCTTTCTGGAAGTGCCCTCACAGACACCCCAGAGTTGTGCCTCACCAGTCTCCTAGATGGTAGACTAGTCAAGTAGGCATACTAACCTATACTTGCTGGATTTGTTGGAATCTACTAAATGATACATCAGTGTCACATTAGATGGAGTGGTTTCTGTTTACTTGTCCTTCAACTGTTGACCATTTTCCCCTAGAGCCCAACAAACTCTGTAATCATGTGTTTAGTGTAAGTCAGGGCCAGAAATGGCAGGCTTCAGTATGTAACACTTGGGGCCTCAGCACATTGCCTTGCAGTCTTGCTCTTCACAGTTGGATTTGATAATGTATGGCTGGCACAGGAGTTCTAACCTGCTTTGTAAACCTACTGTTGCCTCAGGGAAAGCAGCAGACAGCTCCCTGGCCAGCATCACTAGTGATGGCAGGTGTGGGGGGATTTTAGGGGGTGAGTGTTCGCTGAATCATACAATATGAGAGCTGGAAAGGACCGTGGGGATCATCCAGTTCTACCCCCTCATTTGCAGTTGTAGGAAGTGAGATCAAGGGAAATAAAGGGGCTTGTCCAAGTAGTTCGGCTGCTAGTGAATTGCTGGCTCTGGAACCCAGGTCTCCTGAGTCTCACTTAGTGTTTTGTTGTTGTTTGTCTTCCTCAAGAGGATATCAGAAGTCATATTTTGGGAAGTTCTCAACCAGATCTAAGTCTTAATCAAGAAGGTCGGGTCCCCAGAAATGGCCTCTTCTCAAGTCCTCCTGCCCCAGCTCCTGCCATTCTAGGCTAGTCTCTGCCTCGTTCTCTTGGGAGTTCTTCCCACTCTTCAAGCTTTGCCCATGCGGCGGTCATGCATGGTCATGCCTGGCACTTACTTCCCTCTTCTCCGTGCCCATCTGGCCCTTTAAGTGCTCAGCCCGAAAGGCTCTTTTATACAACTGCTACTCCCATTAACCCCTCCTTTCCTTAGCTTTCCACAATATCTGTGCTCTACACAAACAGAATTCAGGTTTAAATTTGCTGCAATTTGTATAATTGACTAAGCAAGTTATTTAAAGCCTTGGCACATCGTTCTTTATCTACTAAAACCATGGGGGAAGAAGTCAAGATCATTTCTTCAAGATCATTTCTAAGGATGCTTCTGTACCTAACAGTCTACATCTTCAGAATATTTTGAGCTTCTCAAAGAAGGGAGCGGAGCTCTTTCTTCTATTTCTTTTTCTATCCCTTAGTCTAGTAGTTCTCAACTGTCCCCAGGAGACATTTAACAACGTTGTGTTGTGACAACTTGGGAAAGTAGCTATTACTCTGATCTAGTTGGTAGAGGCAGGAAATGATGTTAAACAGTCTATAGCACACAAGACAACTTCTCACAAAAGGGATTTTCCAGTCAAATATCAATACTGAAAGCTGAATAGACCTTGCCTTAGTCTCTAACTCAGTATCATAGATACATAGAAGACAATGAATGGGCACTTCCATCTTTCAGAGAGAATTGTCTTTATAGAACAGATACTGTTGGACATGAACTGCCATGGGGAAAAAGAAACAGAGCTGAGCAAGACCAATGCTAAATCAAAGAAGAGAATCTCCTCTCATTTAGTTTCTTTATCGAAGATGAATAGTTTGGGATATGATCAAAGTCCAGTGTATGCAGGTATGGAAATGTCACAGGAAACCCATTCGTTTGTACAACTAATGTGTTATAATAATTACAGGAAGAATGTGACTAGTTTGAGTCGGGGAAAAGAGCAGAGAATAAAGAACCAGAGGAATGAGGCCAAGACTAAGCTAGAATGGCGAGAGATGAGACAGAAAGACTTGAGAAGGGGACCTGTGACCTCCTTAATTAGTCAGCAGGGAGAAGACAGGGTGTAGTGAGGAAGGAAGTGTTGGATGGGTGAAAATTAAGAACAGGAGCTTTGTAGGAGATGTTGATGTAAAGAGCTCATCTTTGAGACATCTCCTTGGTAACAGCCTGTGAGTGTGAGAAGCATTGGTCAGGAGAACACTGGAACACCTGAGGAGAGGCTCTGGGAACAGAATGAATGTTGTCAGGAAGTCTTCTTGCATGAGGTCCTTATTCACACCTTCCCTTGAAGGAAAGTCTGGGGCGAAAGTGCCTTTCACTGACAGATGGAGAAAGAAACTGGTTCCATGGTCTCTGCAGAAAGAAAACCTCACAGACACCCTTTCCCCTCTCTCCTCAGAGTTTTCTGGGGTGGGAGCTGCTGCATGGCTAAGAGCTAACAGTGAGTCTGTCCAGCCTTTGGCCTTTGTTTGGCTGTGTCTCCCAAGCTCTTCCTCAGCCCACCATGTCTGTCTGTTTACTTAGGTTGCAACATGGAATTCACTCTTGCTTTGCCCCCACTGTCCTCCTATCATTTAATAAATACATGGTACCAGACATAAAGAATATAGAAAGCCCCTCAGAAGGGTGGGGTGAAGGTAGCGGCCACAACCTAAAGCTCTCCTGAGGTGGCAGTCTTGTTCTTAACCTCTCTGCGCCCTTGGCAGGATGTCCTATGACTAGCTTGCTGGCTATCAGAGGTATTGAGCAAGGTTTCTGTTTGGATATCTTTGCGGGAATAGATGCTTGAGTTGAACATTGAAATTCACAAGAATATTTCAGTTCCTTGTAAACTCTTCTAATCACGTTGCTTCGAGTGAGATATTACTCGTGGCTCCTGACTGAGGAAAAGTTCTCCTGAGGGGACTTCCAAGAGTTCATTTCAGGAGATCTAGGAGTGCATGCTTACGTGCAGTGTATGGTAAAGCACGCTGAAATGGGTGTATGAGAATACTCACGACACAGTTTTTTATTACTTAGATTCCTCTCTGTTGCATGGGATTATAAATGAATTCCACTTGGCATGTTTTCATGTTTTCTAGTAATAGAAATGTCAAATGGAAGAATTGAAGGATACCTCTGTCTTTTTAAACACTGATGTAAAGGTTTGGGGTGGGGAACAATAATCTAATGGGGGGGGCAGACGTCCACACATAAAATGAATTGGATATATATTTTCTGCTGCTGTCTTATGTGGCAGATGAATGCATAGCTTCTCTTGGTAAATGATCTGGAAAGACCACAGAAAGGAGTTAGAATGTGGTTCCTTCCTTGCTGGCCCCACGACCTCTTCTGTCGGTTTGGTATTTTGTTCTGGCACCCGCTCTTCAAGGCTGTGCATCTCCTCCAGCTGTGCATTTCATACCAGACAGCACTGCACAGAGGCATCATCCTAAGAAACTGGAACCACCACTGCAAGCCCCACAGAGAGCAGCAGTGTGTCGCTGAGCTCCCCGGGAATCTCTTCACCTTTCTCCTTTGTGATCACTTCAAAACGCAATGTCAAGAGAGGTGGGGCACCTCAGCTTTTCATTTCTGGTTTTGCTTTCACAGTCTTTTGTGCCCACTCAGCTGGCTGCAACTGAGGTTTGTTTTACAAGAAACTACCGGTAAGGTTCAAGTGGGGGAGATGAGTGAACTCTTACTCTCGAGGCGGGGTTTGGGGAGAGGACGAAAGGGAGATCCCCTTCCACCATAGGAGCCCGTGTCATTTCTCAGGGTTCTATTTAACTATTCCAGTTCCAAGAATGAAAGATGCGGTTTAGCACCGGCTACCCTTCTTTTCTCACTAAGAAACTGGATTTGTCCATAAGTTGATTTTCAACATCGCACTGTAATTAATTCTCCTTTCCCCAAATGCAGAGTATATGAGCTCCTGAAATAATGTGAAGTAGCATGTACTAGGCAGAATTTTGGACCCCCATCCATGTATGCAGGACTATGAATGTGATCAGTCACTCCTGTGACTAGGTTCTGTTGTAAAAAGCTGACTTTTGGAAGAGGAAATGGTCTGATGGTCTGACAGAAGCCCTTTAGAATCAGTTTTCTGTAGCTGCTCAAGTCCTGGTCAAAATGTTGGTCTGTAGCTGCTTTTGTAGATGTAATGAACATTGATCATCAGCAAGAGAGATATCTCTTCATGGTATGCTTAGCTCTTGGTGGTCAGTTGAGGGTTTTTCAGGACCAAAGCCTGAAAGGATTTTGAAACACTGTAACATCAAAATCCTGCCTGAGTTTCCAACATGGCGTCTGCCCTGTGGGTTGGACTTGCCAATCCCCACATCTCAGGAGTCAGCTTTTCATAATAAACTTTTAAATATATAGTCTTCGGTTGTGGAAAAACCATACTGATAGATCATGAGCTAGTTGCCCTTAGGAACCAGACAGATGGATGAGGAGTTCTGAGATGAATTTGGAGAAAGGGAGAGCACCACCTGACTCCAGGTTGAAGCGTGGTTGTTCTCCACAGCAGTAAGTACTTCAGACACGTGCTATCAACTATAACCTGCTAAGACTGAGATCTGTTTTCAGGAGAAGCCAGGCATTTACAATTTTAAATAAAATTGCCTGACTTCTAAACACAGTTTTAGATTAAATTAAATTTAATTACTAATGAAATTACTAGTTCAAGAACATTTTAAAGAGAAAACCAAACATGTCTAGGATATGGGCTATTTTAGAAGAGAATACTGATTTCATCTTTTTTTTTAATGCCAGTCATAATTGTGGTGGGAGGGGGTAGGGAAGCAGGTAGGCAAACTGCAGATCTTCACCCCTCTCTCCTCTCCTCCAAATACAGCCCTCCAGGCTCACCCCCAGCTCTGGAGCAGACCACCTACTGGGACCCCCCTTCCTCTCTGCCCCCATCTCCAGCAAATCAAGCAAATCTTCTCCAACCTTCCTCCCCACTCATCCTGTGGTCGCAGCCCTGTCACCAGCAGGCATTCCCTGGGACCTGCCAGCTCAGCCTGCCAGAGAAGCAAGGAGGCCAGTGAAGCAGGTAGACAAGCTTCAGATCTTCATTCTCTCTCCTCTCCCCCAAATCCAATTCCCCAGTCTCATTCCCAGCTCCGTGATAGACTCTCTGCTCTGGCCTCTCCCAACTCTCTGCCCCCATTCCCAGGGGACTAAGCAGATCCCGGTGAAACACCCTCTTTTCCTCCCTCCTCAGCTCCCCCTTCTAACTCATCTCCATTCATAAATATCAGCCCCCTATAACTAGAAACACATTGTACTGGGAACTCCCAGTGGCTACACCTGTCAGGTCCCAGAAGCATTCCCTACTAGGCAATACACCCCCAACACACTCTCCTAAGAACCAGAGAGAGGTGCAGAAACCAAGGGAAAAAAGCACCCACCCAACAAAGACAAGACCAGATATCAGCACCTAGAATTACAATCATCCCAAATGCAGATGCCTAGATGCCAGCATAAAAACACAATCAATAACAGTCAAGGCAATATGCTCCCACTAGAGCCCAGCAACCCCACTACAGTAGGCCCTGGGAAATGCAAAAATAGCTGAAGCATAAGACAAGGACCTTAAAATAACCATTATGAATATCACAGAGGTACTTAAAGAAGAAATGAATATCCCTTAAAGAAATCTATGAAAACATAAACAAATAGTGGAAGGAAATGAATAAAACAATCCAAGACTTGAAAGTGGAAAAAGAATCAATAAAGAAAACCCAAACTTAGGGAAATCTGGAAAGGAAAATTTTAGGAACTCAAACAGGAGCCTCAGAGGCAAGCCTCACCAATAGAATACAAGAGATGAAAGAGAATTTCAGGCATTGAAGACAAGCTAGAAGAAATGGATACGTCAGTCAAAAAAATTATTAAATCTTGAAAAAAAAATTCAAGCCTAAAACATCTGGGACACTGTGAAAAGGCCAAATCTAAGAATGACAGGAATAGAGGACAGAAAAGAAACCCAGGTTAAAGGCACAGAAAACATTTTTAGGAAAACCATAGAAGAAAGTTTCCCTTTCCTAAGGAAGGAGATGCCTATCGAGGTACAAGAAGCATATAGAACACCAAATAGACTGGACCAAAAAAGAAATTCTCCTTGTCACATAATAAAATACTATCCATACAGAACAAAGGAAGAATATTAAAAGCTGCAAAGGAAAAAGACCAAGTAACATATGAAGGCAGACCCATTAGAATAACACCTGACTTCTCAGTGGAGACTCTAAAAGCCAGAAGGGCCTGGACAAATGTTCCCCAGACTCTAAGAGACCACAGATGCCAGCCCAGGCTACTATACCCACCAAACTTTCCATCACAACAGATGGAGAAACAAAGACATTCCATGAAAAAGCCAAATTTATGCAGCGTCTATCTACAAACCTAGCCCTGCAGAAGGCACTGGAAGGGGAACTTCAACCTGAAGAGGTCAACCACACCAAAGAAAACACAAGGAACAAATAATCCCAAGTCAGCAGATCAAAAGGTGGGGACAGGCCACAGGAACAAAGTAACAGGAATCACAAACACTGCTTGTTGTCATCTCTCGACCTCAGTCATCTCAATACCCCAATACAAAGACAGACTAACAGAATGGATTAAAAAACAGAAACCCTCCTTCTGCTGCATCCAAGAAACAAACCTCGACATCAAAGATGTTAATGGTAAAAGGATGGAAAAAGATATTCCAAGCAAATAGACCTAAGAAGCAAGCCAATGCAGCCATTTTAATATCTGACAAATAGACTTCAAACCAAAACTAATCAGAAGTGATAGGGAAAAAGACACTGCATACTCATAAAAAAAAATCCACTAAGCAGAAATTACAATCCTTAATATCTGCACACCAAACACAAGGGCACTCAAGTTCATGAGAGAAACATCCAGCTAAAATCACAGATTAGCTTTTACCCACTGATAGTGGAAGACTTCGATACCTTACTCTCACCAATAGACAGGCATCTAGACAAAAACTAAACAGAGCAATGCTGGAGCTAACTAATGTGTTGCAGAATATTTGCTTAACTGTGTAAAGATGTGTTGCATTTGTTTAATTATGTAAAGATGTGTTGCTGTTTTATCTTGCCTGCCTAAGGTACCTGATTGGTCTAATAAAAAGCTAAACGAGGGAGGAGGACGTATAAGTGGGACTTCCAGGCAAGGAGACTAAGTAGGAGGAGAAATTTAGGCTGGGGGAAGAAAGAAAAGAGATGCCAGGGAGAAGCCAGGAGCCAGACAGACAGACAGACAGGGAGGAAGCAGGAAAGTAGGACATACAGAATGAAAGAAAGGTAAAAAGCCCCGAGGCAGAATGTAGATGAATGGAAACAGGTTAAATTAAGTTAAGAGCTAGTTGGACAAGCCTAAGCTAAGGCCAAACATTCATAATTAATAATAAGTCTCCATATCTTTATTTGGGAGCTGGTTGGTGGCCCAAAGAAAATTCCAACTACACTGATATCATAAACAAAATGTACAAAACATTTTACCCAAACACAAAATAATATACCGTCTTCTTAGCAGTTCATGGAAATTTCTCAAAAATTGACCACATAAAGGGATAGAAGCAAGTCTCTAGTAATAAAAGAAAACTGAAATAACTCCCCACATCTTATCTCACCACCATAGTTTAAATCTGAATATCAACAACAACAGAAACAACAGAAAGCTTACAAACTTGTGGAAACTTAACAACGCACTACTGGATGAAAAAAAATGGGTCAAAAAAGAAATTTAGAACTTTCTAGACTTGAATGAAAATGAAAAGACAACATATTCAGACCTACAGGACATAAAGAAGGCAGTTCTAAGAGGCAAGCTTATGGCACTAAACGACTATATGAACAAACTGGGGCAATCTCGTACTAGTAACTTAACAGCACACCTGAAAGATCTAGAACAAAAGGAAGAAATCATACTCAAAAGGAGTAGACAGCAAGAAATAATCAAACTCAGGGCTGAAAACAATAAACAGAATTTCTTAAAAATACAAAGACTAAATGAGACAGAGTTAGTTCTTTGAGAAAATCAGTAAGATTGACAAACTCTTAGCCAAATTAACTAAAAGACAGAGAGAGAGAGAGCATCCAAACAAAATTAGAGATGAAAGAGGAGACATTACAGCAGACACTGTGGAAATCCGGAGAATCATAAGGACATACTTTAAAAACCAGTACTCCACCAAATTGGAAACATCTAAAGGAAATGGATACTTTCTTGATACATACCACCTACCAAAGTTAAATCCAGATCAGATAAGCAATTTAAACAGACTCCTAGTGAAATAGAAGCAATCATTAATAGTCTCCCAACCAAAAAAAGCCCAGGGCCATATGATTTTAATGCAGAATTCACCCAAAGAAGAGTTAACCAAGACTTCTCAAGTTATTCCACAAAATAGACATGGAATATTGCCCAGTTCATTTTATGAGGACACAGTTACCCTGATACTTAAACCACATCAAGACCCAATTTTAAAAACAAAAGAATTATAAATTAATTTCCCTCATGAACATAGATGCAAAAAAATCTCAACAAAATACTTGAAAACCAAATCCAAGCACACATCAGAAAAATCATTCACCATGATCAAGTAGGCTTCATCACAGAGATGTAGGGATTGTTCAACATACATAAATCAATAAATGTAATCCACCATATAAACAGACTGAAAGACAAAAAAACACATGATCGTCTCATTAGACATAGAAAAGGCCTTTGACAAAATCAAATACCCCTTCATGATATAAGTCCTGGGGAGCTGGGTGGTGGTGGCACACGCCTTTAACCCCAGCACTCGGGAGGCAGAGGCAGGCAGATCTCTGTGAGTTCGAGGCCAGCCTGGGCTACAGAGTGAGTTCCAGGAAAGGTACAAAGCTACACAGAGAAACTGTCTTGAAAAACAAAAACAAACAAACAAACAAACAAAAAAGTCCTGGGGAGATTAGGGATACATGAGACATGCCTCAACATCTAAAGGCAGTCAACACCAAGCCCATAGCCAACATCAACTTAAATGGAGAGAAGCTCAAAGAAATTCCACTAAAATCAGCAACAAGACAAGGTTGTCCACTCTCTCCATACTTATTCAATATAGTACTTTAAGTCTTAGCTAGGGCAGTAAGACAACTAAAAGAGATCAAAGGGATATAAATTGGAAAGGAAGAAGTCAAAGTATCATTATTTGCAGATGATATGATAGTATACATAAGTGAACCTAAAAATTCCACCTGGAACTCCTACAGATGAAAAACAATTTCAGTGAAGTAGCTGGATAAAAAATTCAAAAATATCAGCCGGGCGGTGGTGGCGCACACCTTTAATCCCAGCACTCAGGAGGCAGAGCCAGGCGGATCTCTATGAGTTCGAGGCCAGCCTGGTCTCCAAAGTGAGTTCCAGGAAAGGCACAAAGCTACACAGAGAAACCCTGTCTCGAAAAAACCAAAAAAAAAAAAATTTTCAAAAAATCACTAGTCCTCCTATATACAAATGATAAATGAACAGGGAAAGAAATCAGGAAAATAACCTTTTTCAATAGCCCCAAAAATATAAAATATTTTGTGGCAAGTGAAAGACTTATATGATTAAAACTTTAAGACATTGCAGAAGATATGAGAAGATGGAAAGATCTCCCATGCTCATGGATCTGCAGGATTAACATAGTAAAAATGGCCATCCTACCAAAAGCAATCTACAGATTCAATGCGGTCCTCATCAAAATCTCAACACAACTCTTCACATATATTGAAAGGACAATTTTCAGCTTCATGTGGAAACACAAAAAAAAATCCAAGAAAGGTAAAAATCCTGAACAATCAAAGAACTGCTGGAGGTATCACCATCCCCGACCTCAAATTGTACTATAGAGCTATAGTAATAAAAATAGCATGGTGTTGGCACAAAACAGACATGTTGACCAATGGAATTGAATTGAAGACCCAGACATAAATCCACACACCTATGGACACCTGACTTTTGAAAAAGAAGCCATAAATACACACTGGGGAAAAGACAGCATCTTCAACAAATGGTGCTGGTCAAATTGGATGGCTGTGTGTAGAGAATCCAAACAGATCTATACTTATCACCCTGCACAAGCCTCAACTCCAAAGAAATCAAAGACCTCAACATAGGCCTGATACACTGAACCTGACAGAAAAGAAAGTGAGGAGTACCCTTGAACTCATTGGCACAGGAAAAGACTTTCTGAACAGAACACTGTTAGCACAGGTACTAAGATCAACAATTAATAAATGGGACCTCATGAAACTTAAAAGCGTCTACATGGCAAAGGACACCATCATTTGAACAAAGTGGCAGCCTACTACACTTCTGATAGAGGACTAATATCCAAAATATATAAAGAACTAAAAAAATTGGATATTAAGAAAACAAACAACCCAATTAAAAATGGGGTACTGATCTAAACAGAGAATTCTCAGAAGACAAAACTCAAATGGCTGAGATGCACTTAAAGAAATGTTCGACATCCTTAGTCATTTGAGAAATGTAAACCAAAACTACTTTGAGGTTTCATCTTATACCAGTCAGAATGGCCAAGATCAGTAAAACAAATGATAGTTCATGCTGGGGAGGATGTGGGGTAAAGGTCACCCTGGTGGGAGTGAAAACTCACACAGCCATTATGGAAATCAGTGTGGCGATTCCTCAAGAAAATGGGGATACACCCAAAGAATGCCTCATCCTACGCCAAGACATTTGTTCAACCATGGTCATTACTACCCTATTCATAATATCCAGAAATTAGAACCAAGCTAGATATCTGTCAATAGATGAATTAATAAAGAAAATGTGGTACATAACACAACAGAATATTACTCGGCCCTTAAAAAAATGAAATCATGAAGCCAGGCAGTGGTGGCACATGCCTTTAATCGCAGCACTCAGGAAGCAGAGGCAGGCAGATTTCTGAGTTCGAGGCCAGCCTGGTCTACAGAGTAAGTTCCAGGACACAGAAAAACCCTGTCTTGAAAAACAAACAAACAAACAAACAAACAAAATGAAATCATGAAAGTTGCAGGTAAATGGATGGAACTAGAAAAAGACCATGCTGAGTAAGATAACCCAGACCCAGAAAGACAAATATGGTATGTATTCACTTAAATGTGTATGTTATCTATTCAGGCATTGATAAGTAAAATACAATCCAGAGAATCACAGAGTTTAGGTACAGTGTAAGAGACTAGGGTGGAGAGGGACAGATATCTCTCTAGGAAGAGGAAATAGAATAGATAGTTACAGGTGGACAAAGCAGGTGGGGACTGGCAAGGGAGGAGCAGATAAGGACAGGGAGGGAGGAGAGGGTAGAAGGAGGGAATAGCTATTTAAGGGCTATTTGAGGGGTCATATGGAAGCCTAATACAGTAGAAGCTTTCTAAATTATATACATATATGAAGGCTATCTAAATGAAATCACCAAATAACGGGGAGACAGCACCCCAACTGGACATCTCTTATCACCAAATGAAGCTTCAGTACCGGCCTTAGGTTATATCTAATCAAGTTGTTGGCCAAAGGGTTTCCATGAGAACCAAGCAACCCAGGCTGTTGCAAAGGTCATAGGTTGTTCTCCACAAAGTGATGGTGAGGCCCTATTGCTAAAAATAGCACGTGCATAATTCACTGAATATGGAGAAGTTGAGCTGGTGCCTACCTAGAACCTTCACCCCTACTGGCTAGTGTTTTTGGTACGGGAAGGTCCTCTGCATACTACCAAAGGAGAAAGATAAACACTAACCCAGCTACAAACCCTTCAGTCTACAATGGTGTCCTCTCTGCAAGATATGCTAGAGCAATGGTGGCACAAAGCTTGTGGGAGGAACCAACCACTATCTGATTTGACTTAAGGCCCACTCCCTGAAATGGAACCCATACCTTACACTGCTTGGGTGACCAAGAACCTGAGACTAGATAGCTCAGGGACCTAGGGTAAAACCAAATTTTAAAAAAAGTAGCACTAAAATGACTCCTAATGACATTCTGCTATACTCATAGATAGATCAGTGTCTTGCTCAGCCATCATCAGAGACGCTTCATCCTGTAACAGCTGGGAACAAATCCAGAGAACCACAGCCAGACACTATGCAGAGATTGAGAGATCTTGGAAACACTCATCTCTAAACAGAATGTCTCCATCAAATCTCTCCCCATCACGACTCAGGGAGCTCTGCAGAAGAGGAGGCAGGGTGTAAAAGCCAGAGAGGATGGAGGATCCCAAGGAATCAAAACCTAAACACAGCAGGACCAGTGCACATAGAAACACACAGAGACTAAGGCAGCATGCACAGGGCCTGCAAGGGTCTGTACCATGTGGGGTCCTAAGGATGAAAGTACAAATGGACACAAGCCCCCATCCCTAACCCAGAAGTTATCTCCAATTAATAATCACTTACAAATGAAAATTAAATTTTCTTCAAGGGAATCTCCCTGGGAAAACAGACCACTCCTAAGAGTAAGCTGAATGACCATCAGTAAGATGGCCAACAGGAAGTGAACTCAGTGGCATATTTGGAGGCTCCTCGTCTCATAATGTCATGTCAGGGCCTTTTATTGTTTTTTTTTTTTTTTTTATTTTTTTTTTCTTTACAAGTTTAGCTTATATAATATGGCTTCTGTTTCTGTGTTTTCATGGGATTCCTGAATATGTAAACAAGTGGGTCTCTGTTTCTAACTCTTGTGCCTTCTCTTGGGCTCTTTTCCTTCTGCTTGTTTGTTTTGTCCTATTCCATTTGTTTGTTTTTGTTTTGTATTATGATTTGTTTTGTTTTATTATTAGCCCTGAGAAGCCTGTTTATTTTCTAATTAGAGGCAGAAAAGGGGTGGATCTGAATGGGAGGGGAGGTGGGGAGGAACTGGGAGGAGTAGGGGGAAGGGAAACCATGATCAGAATATATTGTATGAAACAAAATCTATTTCAATTAAAAAAAAAAAAGACAAGGTCTGGGAGAGTGCAGTGGGCTTGTAGGACCAGGAGACTTAACAGACACAACCAAGGGTGGTTGGGAGCCTGGTTTGAAATAGATCACCCAAAACAGACATTTGGGGGGGAGTGGTAGAAATTTGGATATGAACTGAGTTTTGGATATTGGGAGTAGCATTTGCTTTATTGGGTATGATAATGGTGTGACTATGTAAGACAAGTTCATGCACATTTCAAGCTGTGTGTGGAAATGCTTAGGAATGGTGTATAATATCTGTAATTAAAGTTCTCTCACTCTTCAAACACACACAAAAGGATTCGGACAATGAATGCATGTGAATTCTAAGCATACGTAATTATACTGTTTCTTGTAGATTTTTTATGTTTGAAACATCTTATGAATGATTTTTTAGTCTCTGAATACAGTAGATCACGTGTGATGTACCAGCAGGTTCTGGTTTTATCTGTTAGCAAGTTTCACTGCATTTTTCATGGCCAACAAGGAGATTTCGGAAAGAGCCAGTCCAGAACAGAACAGACTGTGGGGCTGTGGACGGAGCTGAGAAGCAGCCTGTGTGGATTCTACTCAGGGCCAAGGCTGACAGGCCAAGATCTGGCTGTTGAGAGGCCAGGATGACCTCCATGGGAAGGAGGAGTTAGGAGGCAGAAGCAGAGAGAGACCAGGTGTTCTCCAGTCCCACACTACTGGAGTATGAGCAATTTGACCCAGAAACAGGATGGGGTGGTCCAGCCATCCATCTCCTTACCCAGCCGCCAGCTGTCCATTCTTTCCCTAGTGGCCTGAGCTCCCTCCCTGTGGTCTCCAGGTTAAATACCCTCCAGGAATAGCTGCTTTGTTTCAGGCTCTCATTAGTGGGCACAGGTCCAGGAGTTGGGTCTAATAGTGTTTGTCTTTCTCGGAAGAAAACCATCCCCAGGCATAAGTTTCTAAAGGCATCTGTCTGTATGTGGAGAAAAGTCTGTTTACATTTTTCATTCCTCACTGGCTAGGAGAGAGGAAGAAAATGTTAAATAAGTGAGAGATTGGGGTTTCCACTAGGTCATCTTGAAACTGTCATTGCAGAGGCAATGGCAGCCCACAGCGGCCCTCAGCCCCTCACCTCTTGGTCTTTCCCACTGTAAATGTGGCCTCAGATGCAGTCAGTTCCCCAGCTCCTTTTTATCTGCATTTGCTGTGGGCACTGCCCCATGTGTGCACCTATACAGTGTTCTGTTACAAAGCTCTCCACAGGCAGAGATGGGAGGCCAATGGAAGACCTCCTTAGCAACTAAGAGTAGAGGTAAGCCACTCACGGTGTTTTGGACTAATGATTGGTCTCCTGCTGTGCAGTAAGAAATAACCACGTATGGAGTGACGCCAACACCACTTTATCGTCTTGTGCATCTCAAGATCAGAAGTAGAATCCGTTTCACTGGGCTAAAGTCAAATGGCGTGTTAGGGCTGCATTCCCTCTGAAGCTCCATGATAAAGATCCACTTCCTGGCCTTTCTTTCACTTCCAGAGACACCTGCATTCCATGGCTCACAGCCCTTTCCTGCGTTTTCAGAGCCTGTAAAAGAATATCTTCAGACCCCTCTCTGACTCCGATGTTCTTGTTACATCTCTCCTTCCCCTAGGGATCGCCTGCCTCCCTCTTCCAAGGATTCTTGTAACTACATTGGTCCCGCTCAAATCATGTAGGCAACAGTTAATGAGGTCATCACCCTGCGACTCTCAGCTCAATCATATCTGTGAAGTCCCTTTGCCACGTAAAGCAACCTGTGCATAAGTTCCAGCAAGTGGGACCCCTCCATCCTTGGGAGCCATTAATCCTCCGCAGGGAGTGTCCAGACTAGATAACGGTTCTAGAACACAGGCCTTGCTCTTTCACCTGGGATCTGTTTTTAGATGGTAACAAATCTCACTGATTTTTAGTCACAGCCTAAACAGCTTGCTTCGTTCAGCATGGCAACCTCCATGTCTCAGCTACTTGGTGACTTCAGACATGGCTTGTCACCACTTGCTTCTTTTGCTTGTTTGGATTCAGCTGCTCTTTCCAGCTGGACTCTTAACCCCTGCTCCCCACCACCAGTGAAAGCTGAATGGTCTCCTTAGAGCTTTCCTCCTGTTCCTTCTCAAACAGAATTAGCTAAGAATTTAAGCACATGGCTTTGGAGTAGTAAAACACTTTCCTATTGTGTGTGTAGAAGTCCTGGGTTTGATCCCCAACACTGAGAGGAAAAACTAACTACTCTGAGGAAATACAAGTACAACTATGCCTACCTAAGAGTGAGAATATGTGTGTGTGTGTGTGTGTGTGTGTATGTATGTGTGTGTATGTGTGTGTGTGTATGTATGTGTGTGTGTAAGTTTAGACATTCACACTGTTGTTGCTAAAAAATGAGTTAGCATAATCTGTCAAATTGTATACATGCATTAATATGTTTTTGAGGGTAGCCACTTTTCTCTGTGAACAAAATAATATACGAGCTTTAATTTTTCACATAATGAAGAACACAATAGTATCCTCTCAAAGATAAAATCTGAGTTGGTACGTAGACATTTTCCCAAGGAATTGGAATGTGGGAATTTTCATTCTAATCCAAAACTCCAGTCAATTACAGCAAAGTCCTTTCAACCACATAAATAATTAATGTTGCTATGGTTGTGCTAAAGAATATGAATATGTGTTTTATTAAGTAAAAGGGTTATTTAATTTGAGACATATTTCTTTTTGCAGAGTAGTTTACCTGTTTTCTAGAACTGAAATGCAAGATCTGCTGACCATGTCCAGGGATGCCCATGAACAGGCTGCTGTCTGTGTACTGGGGGAGAGAAGGGAAATTCCCACAAGGGTTGTTCTTCCCCAGATGAGTACTGGCATACTATCTTCAGCTTATAAATTAATATTGACTATATTTTTACTTCAAATATCTCTTTTTCTTTGTCAAAAATAACTTCAATATTTCCTTTGGCATTTGAATGTATCCAAAGTGTTATCATAACATTTAGGAAATGAACTAGAGCATTTTGGTATCTGCAGCTTGGAGAGGGTCGTGGCGTTTGGAGCAGGAAGACAGAATAGTCTGTGGCTTCTCAGCTCTCTTAAACAGTTCCTGGAATCTCTGCAGGGATTTCATGTGTGCCAGTTTTAAACAGATAACATTGTCATATGGCTTGCCTTCCTTCTCTATGACTCCCTCGCACAGTCTATAAACTCTCATCCAAACACAGCAAGTGAAGTGTGGGATGCTATTTCATCTCCTCCAGAGAAGACTTGGCAAAGATTCTCTCTGCTCTGGAAGGTTCGAAGGCAGCTGCTCCTTAGAGAAACTGTAGGGACTCATGGGATAGCGCAGCAGGCAAAGGTGCTTGCTGCCAAGTCTGCTAACTCGAGTTTGATCCTTGGGACCCAGATGGTGGAGGGGACAAGCAATTCCTGAAAGTTGTCCTCTTACCTCCACACTCATGCCAAGGCCACACACACACACACACACACACACACACACACACACACACATCCATGAAGAAACGAAATTATAAAACCTTTGTATATAATTGAGAAAGTATCTCACCTGCTTCAGAGAATCGATTATTCCATTCTTTTTTGTTGACTTACACAACACAAAGAAGGCAGTGTAATCTCAGGAAAATAAAACCTCAATTCCTTCTACTTGTCTGGATCTGGAGTAATAGTGAGAAATACGAGCCCTTAAATCACTGGCAATACCATCTTCTTATTCATTCATCAATTCAGATTGGAGGGGTGGTGTGTGGTGATTTGAATGAGAATGGCCCCCATAAGCTCATATATTTGAATGCTTGGCTCCCAGTTGGTGGAACTGTTTGGGAAAGAATAAGAGGTGTGGCCTTGTTGAAGGAGGTGTGTCTCTGGGAGTGAGTTTTAAGGTTTTAAAGCTTGAGCTATTCCCAGTTAGCTCTCTTTACCTCATCACAAGAGAGCACATAGAAAGGTGAGTTTTTATCATGATGAGATAGGAAAGAACTTTCTACCACTCTTTTTTTTTCTTTTTTCAAGACAGGGTTTCTCTGTGTAGCCCTGGCTGTCCTAGAAATCAATATGTAGCCCAGGCTGGCCTCAGAGCTCATGCCTCTGTCTTCCAAGTGCTGGTATTAAAGGCCTGCACCATCATTGCCCAGTAGAAATGACTTTCTAAGCACAACACAAAACCAAAAAGACTTAACCATATGAAAATTTAAAATATATATGACAGAATACACTCTAAACAAAGTTAAAGAGCAAATGAAAGGAGAGGAGAACATTTGCAATACATGTAGTAGATAGGAAAAGTTATAAAGAAGACCCCAGTTAGAAAAAAAATTCTAAAAGCAATATAAAAATTACAAATCAGCCAAGCATGGTGGCGCACGCCTTTAATCTCAGCACCCAGGAGGCAGAGGCAGGCAGACCTCTGTTAATTCCAGTCCAGCCTGATCTACATAGTGAGTTCTAGGACAGCCAGGACTATGAAGACAGACCCTGTCTCAAAAAAATTGCAAATCAAAATTCCAATTTTATCTAAGTGCATATAGATATATGTTTAGATAGACAAACCTCTGCAACTCAGATGTGGCAAAGTTAATCTGCTAATGTTGTATGGTGAAAATGAGAAACCATAGGAAGCTTCATTGATGGGAGTCCACGTTGTCAGGACCTTTTTAAAAGGTGATATGAAAGTATCTATAGAAGCAATAACACGATTTTCTTGTGCTCAGCAATGCTTTCATCAATAGATGGAAACCTGACATGGATATTACAAAGGAATTCTCACACTGGGTAGGAAGTCTAACACACTTGTGTTGATTGTCCCCGTGCTACCGAGACAGTGGAGCAAGAATGGAGAGTGATGTGTTTTCTGGTGTGAGGCAGAGCTCTCTTCTTGAAATAGTCAACTTCTTCTGTCTGTGGTTTGTGATGGCAAGTCCATCAAGAGTGAGTCTGCTCAGAGGCTCAGTGTCTGCTTTCATCCTTAACCATCAGGATCCCACAAGGATGCAGAATGGTTTGAAACTTGGAGTGGAGAAGCTTGGCTCGTGTTTGTTGGAACTGGCGAGGCAGCATCTTCATCCCCCTGCTGATGAGCAGGTGCTCAAAGGAGCTCAGTCCTTTCCAGGAAAGTGACACTATTGGTCGGTTGATAATGACATATCATGAGGTAACTTATAAATGGTGGGTCACACTAAACCGTAAATGCCATCGGAGCTAGGGAAGAATGTACCCACCTTCAGTGTCACATTCTTCAACACACAGGGTGCATTAGTCAGGGTTCTTTAAAGGAACAAAGCTGATAGAACGAATATATGTAAAGAGATTTCTTAGAGTGGCTTACAGGCTGGGGTCTGGCTAGTCCAACAGTGCCTGTCTCCTGATGGAAAGGTCAAGAATCCCATTTGTTCGGTCCATGAGGCTGACATCTCAGCAGTCCCAGTCTGTGCTGGGGTTCCAGAGGATCCTAGAGAGCTGCTGGTCTTCAGTCTGCCTTGGAATCCTGAAGAAGTAGGTTCTAACACCAGCTAAGGAATGCCTCGGCAACAGAATGGATTGACTTGTCAGTGGGAGTGAGGACAAGCAGGCAAAGAGCAAAATTTTCCTTCTTCTGTGTCCATTTGTGTGGCCTGCCACCAGAAGGTGTGACCCAGAGTTAGGGTGGGTCTTTGAACTCAAATGATCCAATCAAGAAAATCCATCACAGATATGCCCAGCTGCTTGTGTTTTAGTTGATTGCAGATGTAGTCAGGTTGACAACTAAGATTAGCCATCGTACAGGGTAATTCATCATGGCATTTTAGGATTACTCTCTTATAGATTAAAATTTTTTAAGCATCTCTGTTGCTGGGGTGATGGTTAGTGCTAATTGCCAGCAGGATAGATCTAGTTGATTAGGTTAATTGATGTAGAAAGGCCTGTCTTGCCTGTGGGCAGGAATTCTGGATGGTATAAAATGGAGAAATCCAGCTGAGCACAAGCATTTGCAGCTCTCTGCTTCTCAACTGTGGGGGTCATGTGACTAGCTCCCTCCGGCTCCTGCCGTTGTGAATTCTCTGACGGGAGGGACTGTACCCTGGAACTGTGAGCCAGATTGTTCCCTGGGTTGCTTTAGTCAGAGTACTTAATCACTACAGCAGTGGAATAAGCTGAGATGCCAGGGGTGGTGGCACACACCTATAATCCCAGCAGGCAGCAGAGGCAGGAGGATCACAACTTCAACATCACATCACGCTGCATAGTGAGTTCCAGGCTAGCCTGGGCTATATGAGACTGTGTCTAAATTTTTTTTAAGACCTCTGTTTGCTTGGAATAGTAATTTACTTTGTGTTCTATTCAAGAGAAGTCCCAACATAGTTAAGAGAGAACAAGTATCTCTCTCCTACCCTCTCCCTGCCTATCCCCCACACACACACACATACACACACACACACATACATGTGGTGTCAAACAGAGCAGAGTCTTGCTATATCACTCAGGCTGGTCTTAAACTCAGGATCCTTCTGCTTGAACCTCTCCGGTCCTAGTAATATAGAGATGACACCATACGCAGATACCCCGTCCCTGCATTGCTCCAGAAATTGTCCTGACTGTGGAAACAAGGGAACGGATGACAAACACTGACACAGAAAAGCCAGAGTCGGGTGGAGTGTGTTCCCTGATGAAAAGGCCAAGGCACCATGGAAGCTATGGAACGGGGAGACTAGGACCGGAGAGTCATCTC
>CABHPP010128997.1:24371-36621 GCA_902168425.1 Peromyscus attwateri | reverse complement strand
TGGATGAGCTAAACTTTACACTCCTCAGCACTGTTATGATGTGTGTGCTTACGTGTGTGGATGAGCTCCTGCCACAGCACGTCATAGGACTGTGGCACGAATCTTACAAGGTCTTACTAATAAAGACAAACCTGGAGCCAGATATTGGGATGAACGCTGGAAAATCAGAGAAATAGAACAAGCCACATCCAACCTCACCTCGTCAATTCCTCAGCTGATCTTGTTTCCTCAAACTGGAAGCCTCTGAGTCCTCATCTGAATGGATCTCAGATGAACTGCTGCTAAAAGCCTAAAAGCTTAAAAAGCCTAGTTCCTGGTCCTCACGCCTAATATACCTTTCTGTTTTCTGCCATCACTTCCTGGGACTAAAGGCTCTTGTTACCACACCTGGTGGTTTCCAGTGTGGCCTTGAACTCACAGATATCCAGATGGATCTCTGCCTCCCAAGTGATAGGATTAAAGGTGTGTATGCCACCATTTTCTGGCTTCTACGTCTGTCTAGTGGTTGTTCTGTTCTCTGACCCCAGATAAGTTTATTAGGGTACACAATATATTGGGGAACACAATATCACCACATAGGACAACTTGCAGGATTGGTTCTCTTCTTCTTCATTTACACAGGTTCCAGGGATTGAACTTAAGTCACTAGGCTTGGCAGGAGCCATTTTTACTTGCTGAGCCATCTTGCCAGCAGATGGTTTTAAAAATAATTTAAAAATAATTGACCTGTCTATTTATTGAAAGACAGGCTCTCAGTATGTTGCCTAGGCTGGTCATGAACTCCTGGGCTCAAGTGATCCTCTTGCCTTAACCTCCCAAGTAGATGGGACTTCCATGTGTGTGTCACCAGGAGAGCTTTACTGTGTGCTTTATTTATATGTCTGAGATAGGGTCTCAAGTGGTCAATCAAGGATGGCCTTAAACTCTGGATCCTTCCAAGTTTCTATCTCCAAGTGCTAGGACTTTGAGTGTATGCCTCCACACGAGGTGTGAGAGTTAGGTTTTTAATAATAGACCTGAAGGCCTAAAGTAGGTAGCAGAATTAGAGGATTCTAACACCTAGACTGTTTGAAACAAAGTCAATGGCCTGGCATTTGGTAGTAGTATCTGACAGGGTGTGTGTGTGTGTGTGTGTGGGCACGTGCGCACTATAATACTTTCTGTTAATATTGTTAAACAAAAGTAAAAAATCTGTTTATATATTTTTAGGCAAAATAAAAAAGTTCAACAGCCATGTTGAACACACTTAGCTAGTTATTCAAGTACTTTATTTGTTCCATGTAGGGGCAATACAAAGATGAAGAAGAAAGCCAAGGGTTAGTTGTGGGCTTTTCATGGTCTATAGTAAACTTCTCATGGTCTATATTAGACTAACTACAGCCTCTTCCCAGCAACTGTGCAAGTATTAACTTCCATCCATAATGAGGATATAAATTTAAAATTGAACATATCACATTAGAATACTAAAGGATTAAGGTTAGGGCTGCCTAAGCCACATGCAATGGCACCCATCTATAATGCTATTTAGAAGGCTGATGTAGAAGACTGAATTTAAGGCCACTCTGGGCTATACAGCGGGAATCTTAAAAAGATAAGGATGTCTTCAAAGACACTCAAGGTGTAAGGGAGGGTTTCAACTGAGGGACAGAGTACAAAAGCCTGTTCCATGGATGGGAAACCAGCTGTTAAAAAGGCAAGGAAGCGGTGGAAGGTGGTCTGGGGCTGTGGAGAGGGTCTGAAGTCTCTGCATGGATGTGTGAGCTACTGCAGGAGCCAGGTGAAACAGACCAAACCACACCAGGGTGACAGCCAGTGAAAGCTTACAATGGGACAAATACACAAAGATGTACTGCCATGGACTCCAAGGCTTCCTCCTCAGACATCAAGAAGCCACGAGGCAGGAGTGGTGGCTCAGGTTAGTAATCTGGGACAGAAAAGTAGAACTACCATTTCAAAGCAATAGAACAAAACCCTGGGATAGCTAAGTGGTTTTCAATACCATGCTCTGTTGGAACTGGAGTTTCTTTTTACTAATAAAATAACTTTGGAGACTCCAAGAACACAGTCAAATCGCAAAAGACAAGGGGACTTCAAGTCTTACCTCGCTGCCGAGATGAGCCTTGGGGCTGCCCCAAGGGTTTCTCCTTTTGTACATGACTCACTCTGGAAATATGCCTGCCTCGTCCAGGCCGATTTATTAGGAAAGTCTGCCCATGTGGATTCTCTCTAAAGTAGAAATCACATGATTATTAAAAACTTTATTTTAAAACCTCCAAATAACTCAACACTGCTTATGCTGTGCCACGGTGTTACCTCAGATATAAAACACATTATTCTTTGAAAAATTTGAATTTTGACATGCAAAATTTTAGTAATATCTACCCACTTCAAATTCTCTATATACATAACAGCTTCTTTATGTATTTAATCTTCTATTTTATTGAAGAAAATTCCTGGGTGCCTTTGATAGTCTGAATGAAAACTATATAAATCACTAACAATCTGTATGTTTGTTGGCCACACGTAAGGAACCTCACGCCTGGGCATTAGCAGCATCCTCGACTCAGTAAACTTTCCTACTGGAATCGTGTCTAACCACTGCAGGTGGTTAACTGATGGGTGAGCTCTGCAGTAGCTGCAGCTGGATGGGCAGGGAACAGACAGAGATGTGCAGATGGTGAGGGAGGGTGGCTGCTCCTGCCTGAGTGAAAATGGCAGATGGGGGGAGGAGAGGAATTAAAGGCAAATTCTAGAAGCAATTCTTCATAGAAACTAAAGGAGAAGAAAAGACTGAAAAGATCCCAAACACCCATTTCATGTATTCCAAAATGCTTTGTCATATCTTATTTAAAAATTTAACACAATTTTTACCTTCTCCTTGGTTATTCTATAAATTTATACGAGCTCATAATTCCGGTGCTATTTTATTCTTCACTTTATTGTAACTCGAGGTAGCACAGATGAAGACACACAGGTGCTACACTTGGGGCCAGGGGTGTAGCTTAGTGGGCAGAGCGAGTGTCTAAGCCAGCACTGCAGAAGCAGGGTGTAGAGTGCATGCCTGTAGTCTGAGATGTCATCAGGAGGTAGAGGCTGGAGGATCGGACCTTCAAGGTCATCACTGACTACACAGCACGTTCAAGGCCAACGTGGAATACAGGAGACCCTGTCTGAAAAAAAACCAACCTCAATGCTATGTGACAGGCCAAACTGTCTTACCTCCTTGGAGAAGAGCAGTGTTGCTGTGTGCAGTGCTGGTCGGTGGGGGATCTTTTAGGTAAGGGTTTGTCTGCAGGTGCTGCTAGCTGTGCCGAGTCAGAGAGCAGTTCGTTCATCAGAGAGTATGCCTGCGAGATTCGCTGGCTGTAGTGTTTGGACAACAGCAATCTGTGGGCAGGAAAGCAACGCCATTTTCCTGTTCATTTCGAGAGGGAGCACATGCTCTACAAATCCTTCTGCCTCAGGCCGGGTGGCGGTGGAGCACACCTTTAACCCCAGCACTTGGGAGGCAGGGCCAGGCAGATCTCTGTGAGTTCCAGGCCAGCCTGGAGTGAGATCCAAGACAGGCACCAAAACTACACGGAGAAACTCTGTCTCAAAACACAAACAAAAAAACCCAAATCTTCTGCCTCACTCTCAAAATTCCTGGAGAGCATAGTGTATGGCTATGTCCTTGTAGAGGCAGGGCACTACTGTAGCACACACTTTACAGTCTCTGCCTTTGGGAGACTGACGCAGGGAGATGGCTACTTTGAGGTAGGTACACATTGACATTCTGGCTCAAAAAACCAACATGATAATGATAACAAAATAAAGGTGCTTGTACTTTTGGCTTTTGAGGTATTTCAGACACACACAGATGAGTCCAGATTGGGTATGGGAGGGCAGCAGAAATAAGAGGCATAAAAATTGAATGGTACAAGTAATATTTGAAAACAAATTCCTAATCAGCTTTTCTTTTCTTAAAATGCTATCTCCCATAACAGTCTGTTTACTGACAGGAAACGATCATGTAATTCCCAAGGCACAAGCGAGCTAGAGCATGTTGAGGGTACAGCTTCCAGACTTACCTATCTTTTTCATGTTTCATCTTTTGTCTTTGCCTGATCTGCCTTGAAGTCATATAAAACTGCACAGGAAATGTCCAGTTAGTTCATTATTGTTCAGTCCAAACAATTAAAGCACTAGATATTCTGCTGGCATTTACAGAGGCACAAGACACTGTCATATTTGAGAAAGTTTTCTCTCTTAGTATAAAATGTCATCTTAGATTGAAACACCGGGAACTTAGCACTTAGGCAAGAGGACCATGAATTTTCTGTTAGCCGGGACTAGTGGAGAGACCTTGTCTCCAAAAACCTAGTTTTCACACATCAGGACCATCGAGATGGCAGAGCAAGGCCAGGCACCTCCTGCCAAATCTCAAGACCCAAGTCTGACTCCTGGGACCCTAGGATGGAAGAGAAAACTGACTCCCAAAAGTGGTTCTTATACCTTCACAGCTAGTTTACTTGAAATTTACATAAATGTATGTTTGGTTTTTATATCTGACTGACAGTGAAGGTATTGTTAGAGCCCATCCTTCGTGGGAGAGAGAACACACACATGCACATATACATCCCTATATACGTCGAGATTCTGGTTATATACTTCAATAGACTTGAAAGCTCCAATTGTGCCTGCAAAGTTCATTAAGAAAGTGTTAGTAGGTTGGAGATGGCTCAGTGATTAAAAGCATTGGCTGGTCTTCCAGAAAATCCAGGTATGGTTATTCCCAGCACCCACATGGCAGCTTTCTACCATCAACAACTCCAGTTCTAGAGGACCCGAAGCCCTCTTCTGGCCTTCTCAGTGGGCACCAGGCATGCACATGATGCACAGACATACATGCAGACAAAGTGGTCACACGGGTAAACAATAATATAAAAAAGAAAGTATTACATTAACAGCAGCAGGTTTTGACCCAGAGTCAGGTATGTAAAGCATACACTGTTTATTCATTTGTAAGTATCTGTGTGTGGATATGTGCATATCATGGTATGTGTATGGAGGTCAGAAGACACCCTGTGGGAATCAGTTCTCTCTGTCCACCATGTAGGTTCTTGGGAGCAAATCCAAGGTGTCAGCAAATACTTTTATCATGTTGCTGATCCAAATTACAAATTTTAGATGAGAGTTTCACCTACTTTTGCACCATGCAGATTAAAGTAGACAACCTTATCTTAAAAATTCACTTACACAATTTACTCTGATGATGCTTTTATACTGACCCTTTTAAAATATATTTTATGTGAAATTACAAAGGAATAGACTATACACTCTAATACTCTAAATCTAATGCTCAAAATGGACTATACTCTATACTCTAAATCCACATGTTGCTTTCATGGTGATATGATTATTTTGTTTCACCTTCGAAGCTCTAATTTGTTTTGGTGAAGTATTAGGGGTTGAGCCCACTCCCTTGAAATAAATTCTCCTGGATCTGGATCTAGCCACGAGACCTATCAAGTACTCTAGGCTCTGTAAACTAACACCATCAAAAGGGCAGCAAAACCGCCCCCACACACCCCACTGTTCTTCTAATTTTAGAAAATTCTTTGTAGAGCTGGATGTAGTGGGTATACTAAAAGTACACACACTTAGTCTCAACACTTGGGAGACAGAGGCAGGTGGATCTCTGTGAGTTTGAGGCCAGCCTGGTCTAAATACAGGGTTCTAGGCCAGTTAGGGACCATGGCTCAAAAAAAAAATTCTTTCAAGTTTAAAAATAATATTTATTATCTACATTTTATATATATTATGTATATTTGTTTGTTTGAATGGGCACATAGGAGTGTAGGTGCCCGAGGAGTCCAGGAGAGGGTGTTGGTCTCCTGGCGATTTGCCTGATATGAGTGTTGACAATCAAACTTGAGGTCTCTGCAAGAGCAGTGCCTACATTAATCACCGAGCCATTTCTCCAGCCCTCAAAACTAAGTTTTAAAAATGTCATTAATATGCACATGGCTGGTTGAGCTATCAATGAGTCTCACTGAAAATGAAATAAACAATTCCAACTAGCCACCCCTTCAACCTCCTTGTTTGTCTAAAATGACAGAGCCTTAATTAGCCTAATAGAGAAAAGGATATTTAAATTCACTAAATAGAATTCATTAAATAGTTGTACAATATCCTAACACACTTTGTTCAGGTAACTGATTAACATTTGCTCAATAAAAAAGGCATCCAAATTACATTAATTTTTTCTTGATTATCTGTCAGGAAAAGCCTGTACGTATCCGGACTTACTGGACTGCTCCTGGGGCAGAAGGGATCACGTTCCTGTCCCCTCTTCTCTGCCCGCTGATTTAAGTACTCTGCCATTCTCTCTTTTCGCTTTCTTTTCATCCAGATTTTAATCTCTCTTCTCTCCTTTTCAGTTCTTTGGGGGCATCTGCCAGAAGGATGCTGAATCCTGGAAAATAGGCAAGGATCACGGGCTTTTCCACGTGCTTTGCAGAAGAAAAATATCCAACACTGTTGCTCTGGAAGGAGAACACTGTACCATTTTGAAGGGCACTCTAGTCAGCCTTCTCTGATCTGCTCTCAGAAAGGTCAACAGCAGTAGAGTATAGTGGCATCTGCCTTTAGTACCAGCATTTGGGAAGCAGAGGCAGGTGGATTTCTATATGTTGAAGGCCAGCCTGGTTTACATAATGAATTCCAGGACAGCCAAAGCTATGTAGTAAGACCTTGTCTCAAAAGAAAAAAAAGAAAAGAAAGAAAAAATAGAATTATGAGAGTGCTCTTAGCAAATATGCACCCTGGGGCCCCACTGGGAACTCCAGGAGTCTGATCCATGTGCCCCACATCAGCACTATGGTCTGATAACTGGTCCCCACCTTTTACTCCTCCCTCCCAGGCATTTCTCCAAATCAAATTCTTTTCTATCTAAATCCCACCTTGATATCTGCTTTTCAGAAGACTGAAAGTTAATGTACCTGTAATTTCTGTCTTAAGTCACTGTTCTGTGGAGACACCCCATTAGCCCTCTGAAATTCAGATCAGATCTGGACCTGCCCAAGCTGCCTTAATAAACTGTCTTTCCTCCCTTGAGCTCCATGCACAATTGTGTCCAGCACAATGACACAACTTTGTATTATAATTTCATCATTCAAGACTAGAAATCAAATTTAAATATAGTTCTGAACATTTAATAGACCATTGATGAGATGTTCATAACACACTCATTAAGTTCAGAGGATAAAAGGACAACTAAAGGCAATTAAGTACGTTGGGATTTATTCTCTTTAAAGAGGCATATATATATATAGATATATATAGATATATCTATATATATAATTATTTATTTATTTATATAGTTTAATATATATAACACACATATATAATATAACACATATATCATACACACACACACACACACACATACATATATAAATTCTACTGAGTAAGTCTTTGTAGAGTATCTTAGTTAAGGTTTCTATTGCTGTGAAGAGACACCATGACCACAGCAACTCTTACAAGGAAAACACTTGACTGGGGTTGCTGGCTTACAGTTCAGAGGTTCAGTTCATTATCATCATGGTGGGGAACATGGCAGCGAGCAGGCAGACACAGTTCTGGCTACATCTTGATCAGAAGGCAACAGGAAGTGGACTGTGACACTGGGGGTAGCTTGAGCATAGGAGACCTCATAGCCCACCCCCAGAGTGACACGCTTACTCCAACAAGGCCACACCTAATAGTGCCATCCCTTTGGGGGTCATTTTCTTTCAAACCACCCCACGGGGCTGGAGAAATGGCTCTGAGTTTAAGAGCACATACTGTGCATGCAGAGGACCCAAGTTTGGCTTGGAGCACCCGGGCTGGGTGGCTCACAACCACTTGTAACTCTAGTTCAGGGGGACCTGAAGGCTCTGGCCTCCTTGGGCACCTGCATGCACATGTGCACATGTCCTAGCCCTGACATACATCATTGTAAAAATTTAAAGTCTCTTTTTTGCTCTATTTTCTGGAACCACCTTTTTGAGTTTGATTATAATGCATTACATTTTTAATAAGTTAATAATGGAATTTGATTGAACTAGGAAATTCAGTTAAACTCTACTTTGTGACAGTCTCTCTCTGTAGCCCAGACTGGCCTCAAACTTGACATCCTCCTGTCTCCACCTCCCTGGTATTATATGCTACCATGCCTGACAGGCTTGCCTAGTTTATTGTATATACAGTTAAGGGAAACATGAATGGGACAGTCAGCCTTGATTCCATGTAGGAAGACTGAGAGGAAAATACACTTCAGTGTTCCACAGAAGTGCTATTCTACTTCTAAGGGTTAGCAGTTAGGATAAAGTACCATGACTTAATCATTAATGCCTTCTGTTAGGAAACAGAACTCATACATGTTTACCACAGTGAGTCCAGGGCAAGGTCCCAGAACACAGATACACTGAGTTAACTATAACAGTGAGTATGCTGTCAGAGAAGATGAAGAGTAATGCACACACATCATATAAGCATTTATGAGGAAAACATCTATTTTGAGCTTCAAATCTGCCAAATTTTAAATATTCTTGAACCTGCATAATTTTAAATGAATTAGATTCTTCCGAGCCTGGATGTAATTCAATGGTAGAGTGTGTACTTAGTAACAGCAAGGCCCTGAGATCTTGTCTCAAACACACACAAGGCCCCATGCCTAGCATGCACATACTTTCAGGGATTACCTGGATATGTTTCTAGCTTGTTTTTCTGTTAAGCCAAGCTCTTTACTGGAAACTCCACTCTTAGTTATAAGATCATCAATGATGTCAGCAATATCAGTCAATTCAGTCACCTGGAGCTGATCTTCTGAAACACTTGCAAATAAAATTTCAGGAATATAAGTTTGTATCTACGACTTAATCACATTAAGCAGAAATGACTAACACTTTTTTAGAACATAAATGAGAAACACCTAGTCTTCTATTTCTAAATTCTGGGATCACTCAGCAGAAAAGTCTAGTTATCAATGACGTCATAGACGCTCTCAGAAAACGAGCTCTAAGCCCAGGCAAAAAAATTTTTAACAGTTCATCTGAAATAGTTCCAGACTTTAAGAAAGCAGCAAAATGGGCTGGAGAGATGGGTCAGTGGTTAAGGGCGCTCACTGCTCCAAATATCAAGTGGCTCACAGTAACAACAGCAGTTCCCAGGGATCCAATGCCTCTGCCTCAGTGGGTATCTGCACACACCCACAGACACATATCAAAACAAAACTTGGGTTGGAAAGATGCCTCAGCAGTTAAGAGCACTGGCTGCTCTTCTAGAGGACCTGGGTTCAAGTCCCAGCATCCACACAATGGCTCACAACTATCTGTAACTCCAATTTCACAGATCTGATGCCTTCTTTGGGCACCTGGCACACAATTGGTACATAGACACACATGTACACTAGTGTCCGTTTTCTGCCCAGAATCCACTTGGATACTTAGTTGTCATGACATCTGTCTTCTCTGACCTAAAACAATTTCTATCTTGGTATTTTTCATGACCTTGATGCTTTTGAGAAATCTTAGCTGGTCATTTTATAAAATATTCTTTGGCATGCCTCCATTCTGCTCGTGGTCAACATCATGCCGTGTTTTGGCAAGAATGTCACAACAGAAATTCTATGCCCATACAGAGACACATGGTATGGCTGTTTCATTACAAGGGGCTTAGGTCCTAACTGCTACAGCTTAACTCATAATGTACGAGTGCAGCCAATACAGTCTATTACATTCTAATTACATAATTCTAAAACACTATATACATACACACACATATATGTAACATAACACTCCCTAGTTTCCTAAAATACTCATTGGCAATGGAAATTTGTAAGATTTCTTTAAACTACAAAAAGTGTAACATAGCCAGGCGGTGCTGGCACATGCCTTTAATCCCAGCACTAAGAAGGCAGAGGTATGTGGAACTCTGTAAATTCAAGACCAGCCTGGTCGACAGCGTGAGTTCCAGAACAGCCAAGGCTACACAGAAAAATTCTGTCTTGAACAAAAAAAAGTGTAATATAAAAGTTCACATTCATAGGAGCAGTAAAATTTCCATAACACATATTAACATATACATTTTAACACACAAATTTAAAATCATGAACTCTTAAAAGATTTACCTTTCAAATAATTCATTGCTGATATTCACACCTTAAAAAAACAAACATTGTTAATGAAAAGATTTAGTTCAATGATCAGAATATACTGCATGAAAAATTATTTAATAAAAAATATTTTAAAACTTTTAGGTCAGTATTTTTGTGTGTGTTCCTAGGTGTGTGCACGTGTAGAGGTTGACATCAAGTGCCTTCTATTACTCTCTACCTTCCTTTATGAGACAAGGTCTCACACTGAAGCTCGCTGATTGGACTTCAGAGAACGAGCAAGCCCCAGGGACCCTCTCCTCTCTGTCTCCAGCACAGCTGAGCCCAGCTTTTTATGTGGCTACCACAGACCCAAACTAGATACCTGTACAGCAAGCCCTACACCAGCTGAGCCATTTCCCTAGCCCCATGGTCGATTCTTTTTTATTTTTTCTTTTGGGTTTTTGAGACAAGGTTTCTTTGTAACAGCCGTAGCTGTCCTGGATCTCACTCTATAGACCAGGTTGGCTTCAAACTCACAGAGATCCGCCTGCCTCTGCCTCATAAGTGCTAGGATTAAAGGTGTGCACCACCACCGCCCAGCTGGTCAATTGTTTTCAAACTTCCATTATTAAACAGAGATTTAGAAATGCCTGCATGTATGTCTGTGTGAGGGTTCCAAATCCTCTGGAACTGGATTTACAGTTGTGAGCTGCCATGTGGGTGCTGGGAATTGAACCCAGGTCCTCTGGAAGAACATCCAGTGCTCTTAACTGTGTAGCCATATCTCTCCAGCCCCATAAAGAACACTTTAAAGTTGTTACTCTCATTTTTGGAACTCTTCCATTGGGATGCCTTCAGAGGTAATTCAGCAGAGTTAGTCAGTATAATTCTCCATTCACAATGTGAAACAGTCACACTCAGCTTGGCATCTTCCTGCACAAGCAGGGTCTCTGGGAAGCCTATGGCTGTTTCCAAAATTAAAATCTAACCTCAGTCAATCAATTATTTGCCAGTAACATTTTTTACAAGAAATGGAAGTTGTAGCGAAGAAAACTCCAAGCTATTCTGACTGCAAAAGTGAGGTAATGCACTGTACCTTTCCAAGAAGCCCACCTGGAAGGAGATTCCTACTTATAGCATCAAAATTCTTATTTAAAAAAAAAATAGAATTTATTTTCAAGCATACAAATCATACATTAAATACTAGAGGAAAACATTTCATTTTATCCATATTTACATGGGATACACAAGAAATGTTGTGCCTGTTGTTCATATGACTAAATGTCCCTTCAGGACCCAAGAACAGCACTTGTAATGACAACGTGTCTCCAAATGAAACCAAACAAACAGTGGCATTAACCCTTTCTAAACCGCAGTCTCGACCTTAGAATAAAAATAATGAAGTTCTACCTCAGTCAACCTTAGAAAGGGCCCATGCATGAAATACAGCAATGTACGCAGCAGGGGCTCAACAAATAACCAATAGTACTGTTACAGATTAAAATGTAAAATTCTAGTAATTAGCATTCTGAATTTCTCAATTTTTATCAAAATCAAATATAATTCTAATTACTATAGATTTAATGCTAAAATGTTATAGAGGTGTAATATGTGGTTGAAGTGTATTTACTTCACACACCTTCACAGCTGTACCCTCCCAGGTGTCAGTAACACTAACCCACACAGGAGCATGTAAACCTAAGGAGTGAGGAGCAGTACCAGGAGAAGTGATACTCCAGTCCACGGAAGAGCAGACGGCTGACCCCGCAGAAGGGCATACGTAGGTTTTCTGGCTAGGATGATTTTCTGTTACTGAAAATTCTGTCTCTGAAGTTTTCTCTGTATTGTTTTGATCTTCCACGTCCTCATGAGTCTGGAAAGACACTAATCCAAGGCATACATACAATTAAGAGAAAACACGAGGGGAAAGTGTAGTAACTGCTTCCACATGACACACTCACATATGAGATGTCTATAGTACATTCCACATGACACACTCATGTATGAGATGCCTACAGTACATTCCACATGACACACTCATGTATGAGATGCCTACAGTACATTCCACATGACACACTCATGTATGAGATGCCTACAGCACATTCCACATGACACACTCATGTATGAGAT
>CABHPP010128997.1:9570-24361 GCA_902168425.1 Peromyscus attwateri | reverse complement strand
ATGAGATGCCTACAGCACATTCCACATGACACACTCATGTATGAGATGCCTACAGCACATTCCACATGACACACTCACATGAGATGCCTACAGTACATTCTGAAAGCTTTCTACAGTACAGTGAAAGAAAAGATAGGAAACCACAGCAGGAACAGTCAGATTTGAAAACAGTTTTAGATACTGAAAATAGTCATCAAAACTAGAATAACAGTGAGTAGGTGGAACAAGAAATGGCAGGAAGCAGATTTTAGAAGACAGATTTAAAGGAATACGAGTGAACACACCCCTGAGCCCTAAAGATGAAGAAATCATGAAACATTAAACACACATACACACACGAAAGACGCAACCGGGACTGGAGAGATGGTGCAGCAGAGAATATTTTTGCTGCCAAGGCTGACAACCTCAGTTTGACCTACAGGACTCACAAAGTAGGAGGAGAGAACCAACTCTCTCAAGTTGTCCTGTGCCTTACAGGCACCCCCCCACCCCCAGCAAATAAACAAACGTGTAAGTTTAAAACATTAAATTGACAAGGTCCAAACACACTTAACAGGCATTTTTAGAACAGAGGGAGGAAAAAGGGTGATGAACGCCACTCAAACTTTCCAACGTTAACCCTTTAAACTGGAGAATCAATCTATTTAGGTGTAAGAGAGAAATTCACACCTAGACATTGTGTCAAAAAAGAAAAATGAGTAAAAAGCAAACTTTAAAGCAACCAGAGATATTAAGACAGCAATTAGACTAACAGCGTATAGGCAGTGTACGCTCAACAAACACTGGGATAACGTCTCTCAAATGACAAGGGAAACTCTAGAATTAGAGAACACCTGAGAAGTCTGCAGTCAGCTATACACTATGACCTAAAAATTACAGTAAAGCTAAGCTGTTTTCAAAGACAAGGATAACGTATCACTCACAGACCTGGAAAGAACTAATAATGGAAAGGGGGTGGAATCTTTGAAGAAACAGATACAGGATGCACACATGTGGTACATACATACACATGTAGGAAAATACCCATACAACGTAACATAAAAATAAAAATAAAAGACTGGGAACAGGGCAGGGAGGACTGGCTTCAGCTCACACGAAAAAGTATTCCTAGTGCTTTGTTGAAGCCAGGCCTCAATACCAGCTCAGGTACCCAACACAAACCTTCTTCAGAAATGCTAGCGGCTTTTGAAGCGAACGGTTTTTCAACTTCAGGGCCAGAAGACAATTCAACGTGATCTACCAGTCCAGCCTGTGGAAGAAAACACAGCAAAACAGCTGCTGTAAAATATTATACCTTTTGATAATGTCCAAATATCCTAATTTTATGTATATCTCAAGCATTTAAAATACTACAACAAAATGAGAGAAACAGGATAAAATCTAGTGTGACTAATTGTCAAGGATCGTGAAGAGGAAGTTTGTACTATCTGTAGCAAGGGTTAGGAATGACTTCACATGGTCCTGCATGGGGGAGAAAGTTAGCTACAATCATGACAGCCTTCTACATCCAGACGAGGAAACAAGGCCCGGGGTGAGTGATTTCCACAGTGACAGGTCATGGATTTCAACTCAAGCTCTTAAGTTTCCAAGTTAGTACTTGTTCACAGTGTCCTGAGAGTCCCCTGTCTCTCTAGATCTGCAAACTGGTTTGTTAAACTTGGCAAATCGAAGTGTTGGAAACTGAAGATGAAGGAGGAAGGGTAATACATGTGGGAAATGAGGAAGGGGAGATGACATTATGGATATCTGAAAAAGTCCTAGGGAAATATTTTATAAGCTTACTTAAGAATATATATATATATATATATATATATATATATATATATATATACACACACACACACACACATGTGTGTGCATATACACATATATGTGTCTGGATTTAAATATGCTTTTACTACTAGTTCAGAAGACAATTTCAAAAGAGGGTCTTTGAAGAAAAGGCCATCAAGGACTTCTGATGCTCAGGATTCATTTGGCCATATCCAAATTTGTGGTTTAAAAAAAAAAACCATAAAATGACTACCACATAAACTGGGAGATGGTGATGCATGCATTTAACCCCAGCACTCAGGAGGCAGAGGCAAGCAGATCTCTGAGTTCAAGGCCAGTCCTGTCTATAAAACAAGTTCCAGGACAACCAGGACTATACGCAAGAAACCCTGTCTTGAAAAACAAAACAAAAAAAAAGAAAAATCTTTGAGAGGAGAATGACACTGAACACAGTGTTTTCAAATCACACTCTGGTTAGTAGCTCACACATTTCTCTCCTGCAGGGAGCATGGGCTCCTACTTAAAAGCTAGGGCAGCTGTTCTCAGCTGGGGGCCATCTGAGTGTCATTTGACAAGGTTAGGGAAACACTGGCTGACTGTTATTACTTGGGTTTGCTATGGGCACCTAGTGAGATGGGAAGACAGAGATTACCTGGAGTCAGGAGGGACTGCAGCTCACCGGGAGAGCACTTGCCTAGTATGTGAATGACCCCAGAACCACAGAAGAGAGAAAAACAAGTAATTATCTAGCTCGGTGTTCTCAACCTTCCTAATGCTGCCACCTTCAATACAGTTCTTTGTGTTGTGCTGTCTGTCCCCCGAAGATAAAATTATTTTCGTTGCTACTTCGTAACTGTAATTTTGCTACTGTTATGAATCATAATGTAAATATCTGTGTTTTCCAATGGTCTTAGGAGAACCCTGTGAAAGGGCCATTTGATCCCAAAAGGTCACAACCCACAGGTTGAGAACTGTTAATGTAGCCTGTCAAAAATGCCAAGTTTAAAAAAATTCTAGCTTAAATTCCCATTATTTAATAAAGTCAGATATCTAAAAATATATCATATTAATCATACTATATATTTAATGACTTGCAGCCATCACCACAGGCTGCGTGCGCATGCACACACACACATACACACACACACACACACACACACACACCCCAAAGCACTAGAAAATCAGAATAGATACCTTTTCCCAGTGTAGATTCAGCACTTCTGGTGCAGGGAAGTCCTGCTCTATGTTCTCCGCAATGGTCTGCACTGTTAACAGCTGCTCATCCATCTCCTGGAGTTTGGCAGTAAGACGTTCTAACTTTCCAGCAGCAGGCCTCGGAGTGGGGTGAACAGCAGGGCTGGAAGTAGGGTGAACAGCAGGCCTTGGTGTGGGACAAGCAGCAGGGACATCCTGAAGCAGGGTCCAAAGCAGAGATTGTTCCCCAGAGTCCAATTTTGTGCTCTGTTCCTTGAACTGGAAGTTTGGTTCTAGCAGATCTAAACATTAATCAGAGAAAAATCAGCATTAATTTTACTTAAGGGAACAGTAGATAAGGACAATCTCATTTTAAGCCAATATGCCATTAGTTTCCAAATCTCATTATTAGTTAAGAAACTTACAAATTCATTTCAGTTTCTAGACTGCTGAAATTTATCTCTGTAGTAAATTAAACATCTGAACAATGCAGTACCACAAAGCTCTACACACACAGCAATTTGAATGTTACCTTTATCCCTTCTTACAGACTGCTCCTGCATCAAAAAGCAACTTCTGAAAACCAACAGCATTACACAGGAAAAGCCAGATTCAGTGTTGGCTACTATGGACTCAAGCAGAAAACATCAGAAGACAATGCATTGCTTCTCTTCTAGCTGGCTGCCTCTTTCCTGGTCCCCAGCTTAAGGAACAGCTCTACTATTCACCATGTTTCCCACACCAGAGGCCTGAAAGTAAGCGAGGGTTGCTATCCTTCATATTCCAAAGTAACATCAAGTACTGGTGATTCAGCCTCCTCCATGTCTCCGTCCTAAATACTGCTTCATTGCTGTTTCAGAATACAGACCTCAAATAAAACCCTACTTTTCTCCTGTGTACTATCATCCACAATGCCTAACAGGACAAATTAGAAACACAAATCTGATAGTTACTTTTTTCCCCAAAACCTTTCCATGTGCCTCTAATGCCTTCACCTTAAAGGCCTAAATGTCTCAGTGTGTCTAACAACGGCAGTCTTCCCTCCACCTCCAAAACTTCAGCTCTGCTACTGCCTTCAACAAATCTGAACTTCCCAAACCCAGCAGGTGCCACAAAACTGCACTGCTGTGGTCATTCCTCTCAGTCTGAGTGCACTTTCTCCCTTCATCCAAGTCCCCTTGCTGAGGAACAATCCTTTTCTACACTATGAATATATATCACTCTCATTGGTTAACAAAATGCTGACAACAGGCCAGTAGCTGGACAGGAAGCTAGGCGGGAAAGCCAACCTGAGGATGATGGGAAGAAGGAGGGCAGAGTCAGGAGAGATGCCAGCTAGCCACCCAAGGAAGCAGGACTTGCTAGAGGAGGACAAGTAAAGTCACATGTCACATGGTAATACATAGATGAACAGGAATGGGTTAATTTAAGTTGTAAGAGCTAGTTAGTAATAAGCCTGAACTATTGGCCAAGTATTTATAATGCATATTCAGGTTCTGAGTCGGTTATTTGGGACCGGGTGGTTGGGACGGGAAACTCCCATTTACATCCCCTTTAACAATCACTGTGGTACTGCTCCTTAAAATGGCCTGTCCTCTGTAGTAGATTAGATGCTGTGTTGCTCGGTCATCATCAACCCTCTAAGCACTTACAAGACATATCCCAATAATCCCTTTACTCATCTGTCTTCCTTTCCCCCAGTCACTGCCCACAGGCTGACAACCTGCAATTACTTTTTCACTCCTAGTATGGGTCCCTAAATGGTTACAGAATGAGAAATCCATCAAAACCAGATGATTTTGCCCTCTGTACTTAGCTCACAGAAGTTTTATGGAGGTCAAGTTATGCAAGGAAGTGCTCTGAAACATGAGTTGTTTGATAGTTTCTGGTCCTGGTCCTGGTGAGCCTTCCCAGGAGATGGTATCAGTGTTGATATTGTCTCACACCCGTTTCAGCTTAGTTCATATTTATTATCTGACTATTGGTCCTGTTTCTCATCAGCCTGAAGTGACGTAAATAAGCAGGCTACCTTTGATGAACACACCTTGTCCATATGCTGTATGGCAGCCTTAAATGCTTGGTATAAGATTCAACAATCAGGGAAAAGAATTGAGCCATTTACTAAAGTCATACAAGGCTCAAAAGAACACTTTACTGACTTTTTGTAAAGACTGACTAAAGCTGTAAATTAGAGAGATATCAGATCAAGAAGCTAGACAAGTACTAGTTCAATCTTAGGCTTTTGAAAATGCTAATTTAGAATGCAAAATAATTGCACCTTTAAAGGTCAGATCAGTACCCATAGAAGAATGAATCCAACGCACAGTCAATATTGAGTCTCATAACTATAGTGATGAGGCTTGGATAGGAGAGGCGATTTCCAAAGGCCTGAAGAGACAGCAAAGTGCCAACATTTAATTGTGGTAAACCAGGCCATATAAGAAGAAACTGTATATAGGGCACTCCTAGAAACAATGTTTCTTCTAGGAATAACCCAAACAGAAGTCCCTAACCTTATGGATTATGCAGAAGATGTGGCAAAAGCCAACACTGGACCAATGAATGCAGATCAACCAAGAGACAAGTAAGGCGACCCTTTACCATTGGGAAAAGCCTTGGGAGGCCTCTCGCAGGCCCCCAAGTCAAACATGGTCCAGTCATTCCCAGTCACTGTGGAGTAAATGCCTCCACAGAACAATTAGAGGATCCAATGCCTAATGTATAAAACCATACGGCTCTGGATGATAGAATAGCTTTGAAAGATGAATCAAAAATTCCAAGAAAAACCATAAAATGAATATTTTGGCAGACTTCTATGGTGATATTTTCTTTGTACCAAAATGTTATTTGTATGTTAATAAATAAAGTTGCCTGGGGGTCAGAGCTATTAGCAAGCCATAGGAAAGCAGGGCAGTGGTGGTGTACATTTGTGATCACAGCACCTGGTAGACAGAGCTAGGTAAGTCTATGTGTGTTCAAGGATACAGCCAGCATTGGATACACATGCCTTTAATCTCATTACCAACCATAGAACACCTGGAGGTCTATACAGACAGGCTGTAATGAGGCAGTCCTGTGGTTGGGTTTACAACCAATGAGAAGGCAGAACAGAAACTATATAAAGACTTTAACACAGGAAATACCGGCTCCTTCGGAGAGGTAGGACCACTGCAGGAGGAAGGGTAAGGTTTTGGCTCTTAGCTCTGACCTCTTGGCTTTCTTCTTTGCATTGGTTCTGTGTTTCTTATTTATACGACGGTTGGTTACATCTACAGACTTCCATAAGTGACCAAAGACAAAGCTAAGGGAACTAAAAAATAACATTACAATTGAAGGTTTATTGGACACAGGAGCAGATGTGACTATAATTAGACCAGAACTGTGGCATCTGAATTGGCCTCTTCAGGAGGTAGATGTTCAGTTCCTAGGGATTGGAACTCTATCTCAGGTAAGACAAAGCACAAGATGGGTTGAAAGCATAGGGCCAGAAGGACAGAAGGGAAGGTTGAAGCCATATGTGGTTAATGTAGCTGTGAATCTATGGGGTTGTGATCGGTTACAGCAATGGAGTACCCAGATTAACATTCCTCCAATCTCAGAAACAAACCATAAACCAATTCATGTTTCCAGGAACAATATTATAAGACACTATAAAAAACAGTCACCGACCATTCAAGCTGTACAAAAACAGAGCACAAGAGCTGTTGAACTATCAGAGGTACCAACAGTCCTACCCTTAAAATGGTTAATTGACAAACCTGCCTGGGTTGGATAGTGGCCTATGACATCAGAGAAACTACAGGCCTTAGAACAGCTGGTTCAGGAGCAGCTAAATGCTCAACATATTGAAGAATCAACCAGCCCAAGGAATTCTCCTGTATTTGTTATTAAAAAGAAATCTGGACAATGGAAAATGCTAACAGATCTGAGAGCTATAAATAAAGTGATTCAGCTGATGGGCTCTCTACAGCCTGTAATGCCTTTAATCGCCCTCAGGAAAGATCTGATGCACATAGATTTAAAGGAGAAAAAACAATAGAAACCCAGAAAGGCCGTGGCATGTAAGGGAAGGAGCATGTTGAGTTTAGGAATATATATGCTTAAACATACACACACAGACATGAACAATTAATTTAAAAAGAGGTCATAAATTTGAAAGAAAGCAAAGAGGGTATATGGGAGTATGTGGAAGGAGAAAAGGGATAGGAAGAAAAATTACATAATTATATTATAATCTCAAAAAAAAACAAACAAATAAATAAAAACCCTGAGTTACTAGTTGGCTACTATGTCCATGTATTTATTATGTGCTATTACAGAATTTCCTACACATACATTTTATCGTGTGTGTGTGTGTGTGTGTGTGTGTGTGTGTGATGGGCAGGACAGAGAGTGTGTGTGCCACCATATATGTGTGGAGGTCAGAGGACAATTTTAGGGAGCTGGTTCTCTCCTCCTATCATAGGATCTGGGATTGAACTTGGGTTATCAGGCTTAAGAGCAAAAGTGCATTTACTGGTCCTGAATTTTCCTTCTTTTCAAAGATGAGAATTTCTTTTAAACATCAAAATACTAAAGGACTCTGACAAGATGTTTATTTTCAGCCTTATTAGCTGGGGAAAGATGTGCACAAGTAGACCTGAAGTCTTCTTGCAGACTACTGTGGGTCCCAGGCTTGGAGCCATGGCTGTACCTCATTTATATACCTTACTCATTTCTCTTACAAGTGCTTTTGGAAGGATCAAGTAGCAATACTTCTTTCTTACATAAAGAAATCTAGGGAGGGCGGGCCATGCAGTACATCCTGGTATTTACCTCTGTCCTGTTGCCTGTCTGATGGCATCACTGAGGGAATCCCAGGCTCCTTCACTTCCATAACACTTGCTCTCCAGCTTTTCTCATCCAGACAGGATTGAGTCATTTTTGCAGGCTCAGAAATTAAACCCAGAGTAGAATTTGCAGATTCTATCAAGAACATAAAAAAGACATACAAACACTGATTGTAAATGTCCAAGCCAGGCAACTGAGAGGTTAACAGAACATTTCTAAATGTCAACATGAGCATGTATCTAGAGATCTAGGAGATTTTGGGTAAGGATAACAGTGCTAAATACAACTTAGTGTGTTTAATTTATTTTAACGTGGGAAAAAATATTACCTTGACCCTCAAAAGTATGAGGGGGAACAGCATTAACAACTGAAGCTGCCATACAGTGCAACTCTGCAGACGACGGGACTTCTGGGGGATGGCTCTGTGGCTTGATAACATTATCATCTGAAGGCTCTTCATTGGCAGGTAACTCCAACAGATCATCAGCTTCGATGTCAATCACATCTATGTAAGTGTGTCTAGCCTGAGTTAAACACATAATAATCGTTTTTTAAATTTTAGATGACTACAAAAGGGGTGGTGGTGTTAATTCATCATCCTTATCACCAACAAGCAAGCATCCGCATGCCTAACTTGGAGAGAGCGGTGACAGGTCAGAGCTTTCTCGTTTACAGCACTATAGAGCATAACACTTAAGTAACTCTTGTCCTTTCTTACAAAGCCATGCACATTTTTATACTAATTTCACCCATAAAATGGGGTACTATATGGATGACCATAATAAGTTTGACACAAGGTTATTATTAAAATTCAATGGACAAACCAAGGCTATTACCAAAGGAGGTGAGGAAGGAGACAAAGGTTTCTCTGATATTCCAGTGGGAAGTTTGACATTTAGATATATATCTGGAATCAAGAGCTGAGGAACATTCAAAGGTTCATGGCCTGGAAATTAAGAAAATCAGAAATGTTAAACATGTCTGTAGTTATTAATTTTCTAAGAACAAGTCTGTAACAAAACAATATAAAATGTGTATTTCTTAAAGATCTAAATAGAAGCTTCCTAGGTATAAATATATTAAATAAAATTAAACCAATTCTAGTCTAAGGGTGATTTTTCTATAAGAAAATTTATAATCAAAAACAAAGGGCTACCCTTATGAATAACATACATGGACAATAAGGTATCTAAATTTTGTAAAAAAAAAATTATAATTTCCTATTTCTATTTTAAATATATTAAATTATTTTACTTAAGAAAAAACACATATTAGCTACATTTTAAAAACTCTCAATAGTTAATTAAGTTTCACTGAGATATAATTCATACTCTTAATGGATTTAGAGCTGGGTGGTGGTGGCACATGCCTTTAATCCCAGCACTCGGGAGGCAGAGGCAGGCGGATCTCTGTGAGTTCGAGGCCAGCCTGGGCTACCAAGTGAGTTCCAGGAAAGGCGCAAAGCTACACAGGGAAACCCTGTCTCGAAAAAAAAAAAAAAATGGATTTAGAATAATCACAGGGCTCACTGCTAACTTCTACAGCTTAAAATGTTGGGGGCTGGAGAGATGGTTCATCAGTCAGCACTGGCTGTTCTTCCAGAGGAGTCAATTCCCAGCACCCACATGGCAGCTCACAACCATCTGTGACTCCATTTCCAGGGGATCTGACAGCCTCATACAGACACATATGCAGACAAAAACACCAATGCACATAAAATAGGAATAAATAAATCATTTCTTAAAGATAAAAATAAATAAACAAGATGTTTTGACATCTGAATTTCACTAGTTACTTGCCTCTTATTCAATAGTAAATAAAAAGGCTTTCCACTATAGAGGTAAGCAGACGGTGGAACTCTGCTTTTGCTCTTGGACTCAAATCTACTTTTCTAGCATTTTGTTTTTAATAAAATATTACTTTAAAGTTCATATGTAAAATACAATTCATGTCATATTGACTTTCCTGAAAAACTGCTAATAAAGCTTGAACTTAAATTACAGGTTAACTTTAAAATTTGAGAAAAAATAAAAACATTTAAATTGTCATCCTCTCTCTATGAAGCCACTTGCTTGGTTAAACTGTTTTCTAAGGGAGAAAGTGACTGGCTTTCACATTATGCTGACATAACTTTAATAAGTCAAACTTAATCTCAGAAAACAAAGAATTCACACCTGAGGTAGCAGAAATGACTTGTTGATTTTTACCACTTTGAGAATCAGCTTCTTGGGAAGTACCTTCCTTATCTTGAAGTAAATTCGAATATATGAGGGAAAAAGAAAAAATAGAAAAATCATTTCACAAACACAAGGAAATTAAATATATAAATACAGATAATCAGTGTATGTAAAAGGTGGTGGGAAAATAGATTGCCAGCTTAATTTAATTTTTAAATATGACTATAGATTTTATTTTATTTAACTTTGAGACACGGTCTTACTACATAGCCCTAGCTGATCTAGAACCCATTTTGGTGATCAGGCTGTCCTCAAATTCAGAGATCCCCTGCCTCTGCCTCCTGAGCTCTGGGTTTAAAAGCATGAACTACCATGCCAGCTAAGATCCTAATCCTTAAAAAAGCAAAGAAAGGTCAGGAATGGTGGTGCATGCCTTTAATCCCAGCACTCATGAGGCAGAGGCAGGAGGATCTCTGTTAGTACATGGCCATCTGGATCTACATAGCCAGTTATGGGCCAGCCAGGGCCACATAATGAGATCCTGGCTCAATTCCCCTCAACCAAAAGAGAAGAACAGAGAAGAAAGAAAACAACTCTAAAAACTGTCTACACATCAATGCACTCCACAATCAGAAGCTGGTTAAATATTTGATGACGCAACCGCCGAAGGAACATGCTTACAGAATACTCTTGGCAACAGAAGGGGATGTTTAAAGTGAGTAGAAATCAAAGGAAACGAAAAGGACACAAGCCCAACGCCTTCCTGAAAATAGGCTAATTGGTAATTTTCAGATGTGAGGCGACTACAACATTATTTTACGTGACAAAAAAAGGTGTTCCATGCCATCCAATTTTCTCAGACTTAAACAACTAAGTAACAACATATTAAAGATTATTACATGATATTAAGTATTTTAAATACCACTTAATCAGCACTTATTAGTATGCATGAACTATGCAATAATATTGAATATATATATGCATCACTTCAACATTGCTGCAAACATACTGTGATGTCAATACAGTATAAAGAAATTGCATATTAAGATACATTATGAGAGTGTCTAAAGGTAATGGGAAACAACCAACATTGGGACATGACAGTTAAATTCTCACGGTAAAGTGAGAAATCTGGGACTACCCAGGGACCAGGAGTTCAGATAGTCTGAAAGGACACTTTTACTATGCTCTGTACCTGGCTTTGTGAATGTATCATTTCATACTTGTCACTGCTTGCTTGCTATATTATATCAGTGAGTACCTAAGCATTCATAAGAAGACAAAATCAGAGGAGAATCCTGGGAAAGTTCCGTACACTTCTGCTCATGGACAGTCACTTGCCCTCTCAGACTAACCACAATCTAGTCTTCTTCCCATGCCAACTTCACTAGCCAGAACCCCAAGCCTCTCACTCTAGGGCTGCATTTCCAGTGAAGGAAGCTCATGGCTAGGGAGTCTAATTCACAACATTCTTTAGACTCACTTGAGATCTTTAACACGTTAGCAGTGGAAATCTCTATTTGATGTTTTACTTAAATTATACATTCAGTTTATCATAAATGCTATTTCAGGTTATCATAAATGCTACTTGTAATTTTTCCTAGGAAACTAAGGAGAATAACTTGGGGTAAGTAACTAATATCACATAATTTAAAATTTCTTTTAAATCACCCTCTTAAAGAAAAAGTATGGCTGGGCGTTGGTGTAATCCCAGCACTCAGGAGGCAAAGGCAGGCAGATCTCTATGAGTTTGAGGTCAGCCTGGTCTACACAACGAGCTCCAGGACAGGCTCCAAAGCTACAGAGAGAAACCCTGTCTCAAAAAACCCAAAAAACGGAGAAAGAGAGAGAGAGAGAGAGAGAGAGAGAGAGAGAGAGAATAAATAGCTTATCAAAGTTTTAAAAGATGTTACTTTTTAACTATGTATATGTGTTAGTATATATGCTGCCTAAGTACAGATACCCACAAAGGCCAGAAGACTGCATCAGATGCCCTGCTGCTGAAATTACAGTCACTTGTGAACTACCCAACATGGATGCTAGAAACTGAACTCGGTCCTCTGGAAGACAGCAAGTGCTCTAACCACTGAGCTATGTCTCCACCTGTAATATGAACTTTTTCACTTTTCAAGTATTTACCTGGGTCTGTGTTTGTACTTGCATCCTGACTTCCCACGGCTTTCTTTCGTACAGAGGCCAGGAAATGCAGTCCAGCTGAAGTATTAACATCATCTTCTAACATTTCTTAAATACAACAAAATATGGAAAGCAATCACTGAGAGGCCAACCTGTTATTGGAAGCACAGTAACTAAAGGTGTGTGTTGGGATGTTACAGAATGCATTTCCTACATGAGGTGCTGTATAAACTACATCTTAAAGACACAGTGAATCAAATCCACACTCGCAGAGGACACTGTACGTCAGGCCCAGAAACCTAGAGCCTTCTCCTCTAGCTAATGAAGGTCCAGTGGAAGTCATGTGATCAGACCGCTCCTGCAGAAAACTCACCCCACCTGTGGAAAGCAGCGTTGAATGAGTAAAACTGAAGACCGTCAGACAAGGTTCTGTAGCAGTTTAACAAAGGAGGTAAGAAAGGCTGGGACGAGAAACTGGGTAAGAAGGCAAAGTAAAAGGCAGCATTTGGGGGATGTTTTGGGGTTGACATTAATATAAATGGAGATAGAGAACACAGAAGGGAAAAAACAGTTTAGAGAGGAAAGACAATGAGTTCCGATTTCATGAGTTTCAAGTGGTCTTTCCCCAAGCAGAGAAACTCTGCAGGAGCAGAATCAAAGTCTAAATATATTATAGCAGTCTGAGTTAGTGAGATTTTACAGGGACATGGCCTAGGAAGACCAGATGGAATAAGAGATTAACAATTACACATAATAAATTAGGTATAATAACAGACATAAGACAATCGGGCGTAATAAACACATATTTGGTCTTTGTTCTTAGTTTCGGGCAGTTTTCTACACTTTTAGAAGCTCTTAAATAAGAGTGAGCTTTTTATTCACAGCGACCAGAGTTGATGCTAATGAGGTAACTCCTGGAAGATCCCTAAACAGCTTCAGAGTCAAGGCTGGTCACGGGAGGAGCCAACTACATTGTTAAAGGGTTAGCACCTACCGTACCCCCACCTGTCGGGAGGTGAAGACACTGAAGACTGATTTCAATGAATGATTTAATTAAGTATACAGGGAATCACAGAAGTGTTGTTTGGTATAACACAATACACATGCACTGGTATACTACACAGTCATTAAAAATGGAATCATAAAAACGACACTGTTCTGAACTGATGCTTGCATTTCTAACACACATGTATTTTCTATGACAAATTCAATGCTAGGCATAGTCACCCATAACTTCCTTATTTAGGCCTTTGACATTCTAATTAACTACGTCACACTACTGCAGAGCTTGGCCAACTTTCTCTGTACAGTGCCATGTAGGTGTATGTAAGTCTTTGTAGCAACTCCTTTACTTTGTTGTGGTCTGAAAGCCTTGAGAGGTTATGTTACAATAAAACTATTCATAAGAGCAGGCATGGTCTCGATCAGGCCTATGGTAACCACTACTCCACTGGATAAGAAACAAAGTACAAAGACCCTCCCCCACCTTGTCAAACAGAATAAGAAGGTAGCTGTGGTGGTTTGGATAAGAATGGCCCCCACAGGCTCATATATTTGAATGGTTAGTCATCAGGGAGTGGAATGGTTTGAAAGGATTAGGAGGATTGGGAGGTGTGGCCTTGTTGGAAGAAGTGTGTCAGTTGGGGTAGGTTTTGAGGTATCAAGAGCCCATGCCATGCCCGGTCTCTCTCTCTGTCTCTGTCTCTCTCTCTGCTTGGATCAGGATGAAGCTCTCAGCTACTGTTCCAGAGCCATGTGTGCCACCATGCTCCCTGCCATGATGATAATGGACTGACCCTGTGAAACTGTAAGCCAGTCCCCCAATTAAATGCTTTCTCTTATAAGGGTTGCTTTGCCAGGGCAGTAGGGGTGCAGGCCTATGATCCCAGCACTCAGAAGGCAGAGGCAGGCAAATTTCTGATTTCGAGGCCAGACTTGTCTACAAAGCCAGTTCCAGGACAGCCCTGCCTCAAAAAACAAAACAAAACAAAACAAAACAAAACAAAACAAAACAAAAACAAAAGTCCTGTGGTCAAGGAGTCTCTTCACAGCAAGAACACTGACTAAGACACTAATTTAGTCTCAGTTTTATATTACATTTATTTCTTCCCTTGCCCACCCCAAGACAGAGTTCCTCTGTGTAGCCCTGGCTGTCTTGGATCTTGATTTATAGTCCAGTCTGGCCTTGAACTCAGAGATCCACCTGCCTCTGCCTCCTGAGTGCTGGGATTAAAGATGTGTGTCACCACCACCCAGCTTTATATTTATTTCTAAAAAGCTGACTTAACATTAAACTTAGACATTATATTAATCATGTGTATACATACCAAAAGGAATTTCAAATTTTTCCAAAGGCTGAGAATCACAATGTCCTAGTTGTTCCTAAATGGAGTCAAACAATCAACCTATTAATAATTCAAAGGCATTTATTATTTTTGAAAAAAATACATCTAATAGTTATGAAGATTGAATTCTTAGTTACAGGTTCAATTTCCATCATTTTAAGCCTGTTTACTCTGTCAAAGCAACTGTATAAGAGTTCATGAAATCCACAAGTCAAGCAATAAAAAATAGTATTACCAATTTAATACCAAGTACAAGTCTCTGTAGCAGAGCAGACTTGACACTCAAACTGTACTCCTATCCTCCCAAAGTCTTTTTTTTTTTTTTTTTTTTTTTTT